>SZWC01005269.1:57744-102744 GCA_023375785.1 Penium margaritaceum
CATATACATATTCATATACATATACATATACATATACATATATATATACATATACATATACATATACATGTACATGTACATGTACATGTACATATGCATATTCATAAACATATGTTATATATTTATATATATTTGTATGCATATACATATAAATATACATAGCATAAAAACATGCACCTACATGCACATGTAAATGTACATCAACACGTGTTTTGCACATAGTTATGTAGATCTTTGGGAAAATACGTAACAATGTACAATTTTGGTCGAAACACATGATAAGTGTATGTGAAAACAGAAAACGGTACATATAATCATGTCGACGTGGATATGGCTACGTTTTTTCAGTACAAAATGGATGTGGTTCTATTTGTTTATATCTGTTCTGCAAGGCAAAAAACTACGCGTGCTTGTTTTTCGATGTGCGGAAAACATGTGCGCGGGGTGTGTGTCGTCCGGTCTGCTATCCGTTGGGGACGCTACGAACAATCTGCCACTTACCTCTTGCTGTGCAAGCTGGTAACCCGTATCGTTGTCCGCTTTTGTGTCTCTCGTAATGTTTTTGTGATCGTTTGAAGATCTTGTGGCCGACCAACCCTCCTCCTCTGGAAAAGCATTTTTTGCCAGAATGTGATTGAACTTCGAGGCGGCCACGAGGGATGCCTGTATCCATTTAGGTTTTCGTCAACTTTGAAGACAAGGCCTTTCTTTTCTTGTCGATGAATTGCATCCGAGCCGGTCTCGTGTGTTGTCGATGATTCATTGGTCCACTACTTCTGAAGATCGATTGCAACTCATGAAAATCCGAAGTTTGTTGAGCGAATGTACATACATCGCGCCTGTTCATCTCGCGTTAGGCTCACGATTTTTCTCGATTTTGTGCGACTGGTGGCTGCCACCATGGACATCAACTGTTTGAGAGAGGCATTCGACAGTATTGCGCTTCGATTCTCGTAGTTTTCGCTTGACGAGGGCTAGATACGAAATCCGGGAGATGCAAGAAAATGCGGGCGTGACTCCGCGTCAAAGGTAGGGTTGAAAGAGGCATAACTCATAATATTATCCCCATAAAAAGCAGGTCCACCAAAAGAAGGTGGCCACACATAAGGATAGGGATGGGAGCCCGGGGTTGTAACAACCAACATTCAAGTTATGGGTAGACTTCCATAAGTTGTGGGCCATTTCATATCCCTTACACTTGATAGGGCATTCCTACTCCCAACCAAGATGACAAAGATCAATGATGACCTCCACCTCAATCTCTTGCATTCCCTCAATGACGATAAAGGGAGATGGTCCCTATTTTCAGCCAAATAAATGATGAATCATTCTATATCATGAGCTTGAAGATGTGGAATAGTTTCTAGACTAGCATAGAAGTTGGAACATCCAACCGCGCCACCATGGGTGTCAGTATTTTGAGCACCTCGAGTAAATCGTGCCACCTATGTTTCAACCATTCCTACCAGACCCCGAGTAGAAATACATGCACACTGTTGTGCAGCACAAGACTAACAACCTGGAGCATCATGTCTATATATTGGCGGTCTGCTTGCGCTTTCTTTTGCCCTTCTACCTTCAACAATGCTTGTTGCATTACTTCCTCAATCTTTTTCAACTCATATGCAATCAACTTGACTGCATGCATGTTTCTTGTCTTATGCAAATTAAGAGGTGTGGCGTGTACCATCCCATTCACCACCTCAAAGGAAGCCTTGCCTCTGGAGGAACACATGTCAGATATTGATGCAAATTCAACAACCAGCAACTAAAGTTCCCGCTTCATCTCGTCTATATATCCTACTATGTAGAGGAGTTTCTCAAGCACTTGGTTCGTCTGCTCTTTCCATCCATCAATTTTTGGGTGGAAGCCAATAAATAGTTGCACCATGTTTTCGTACCATTGCATAAATTCCTCCCAGAACTACCTCGTGATGAATGGATCGCTGTCACTTATTATGGTCTACGGCACATCACGGAGGTGCACCACATGCTTGGGGAAGATTCAAGCCGTGTTCTCCACCATTACTATGTCACGCTTTGCAATCACACGTCAAATCTTGATCATATGAGCTATCGACAGCACACTCTGGCTTGCCTTTGTCTTGGGAAATCCAATGAATCGGTCCAGACAGATGCCTTTGAATGGCTGCTCAGAGATAGGCAAGGGTTGAATGAGATGTGAGGTCTTTTTCCTCGGTGTCTCAAGATGTTGTCACACGTCACAGCTCCAGGGGAATCTAGTCACCTCCGACGACATGATGCGTCATCAAAAGGAGCAAGACATCGAGGGGCCAGTGTTCAACATGTTGTCAGCAAATGAGTGTCCACTCGGGCCACTATCATGGCACTCTTCTAAAACTGTCTACCAAAGCATCGGCACCACCGGAACAACCATGTGTTGTGTAGAGCGATGGTACTGATACGACATCTCAAATAAAATTTTCCAAGAGTATCATTTAGAGTCAATCACACCAAATGCATACACTCCTCCAATAGTGTATACCATATGTAACCATACAAAAGTGACTACTAAGAAACCATGCCCGTATTGAAATATGGAAGGTAATGAGAACCTTATCAGAATTAAAGAATCCAATGTTTCCATACAGAATTATCTAGAAAGGCTTCTCAAATGGATTATCATTTTTGGAAGTTTCCTTCATTTTTAGTTATGGCATCAAGTAAATTTTGAAACAAAAAATACAAGGATTTGCAATTGTTTTTCTTGTCAAAGTTCTCTTATGGTGGATCTCTTATGATTCCAACCCTTCTCCATCAGAGTTTAAAATGTTAGGAAGTCAACATCTGCTGGAAGCTTTAATGAGACCTACTTTTGACTATTTGAAGATAGTTTGGTCTGCATATGACTTCATTTAAAAATATTGAGAGCCATAAGGAGACAAAACGACTGAACAGTTTTGATCAAGAATTCCATCTCAATGAACATTCAATTATTTGGTTTGCTCAAACACCTCGTCCCCCTCTCCCCCCCCCAAATGCAGAAACTGTACACAAGAAGTGTATAAATAGGTGTGCGGATCCATGCCGTAGATATGAACGATTCCATTTGTGCACGTTCCACAAAATGTCGTCTGTGCACTTGTGTGCCGATCCGTCAACATAAAATGCAAAAAACTTTGCACTTCTGCATGCATTCTCCCTTTGCACTTGAATGGTGGCCCGGGAGGGTGGGTGGGGGCGGGGGGGATCTGATTTTACGTTCAACATACCCTTCCCCATCCTCCTCAAGTTGGGGTGTGTATGTGGCGAGTGAACATGGAACTGTATGACAAATACCACGAGAGTGAGTCAATTCGTATATTCATGTCTACAATCCGTCGTTATCTTAGAATCAACAGTCATAGTCTGCCCATGGATGAAAGTTCTAACCAAACTCATACATCTTGAGCTTGTCCATTGGCAAGCGCTGCATGCCGATCGAGATTTATATGACATTGAATTTACGATATGAGATGTACTCAGCTCATCGGTCTCTTAACGCTATTCGATCTATCATTATGATTTCATCTGAGGGCCATTGAGTTCCTCATAGAAATGACCAATAAAACGTCATTCACATCCGACAACACATAGCCCGTCGTTTTAGGCTTTCTAAGGCATTCTGCTCGAGGGCCTTACATGCATTGATCCTTTGTCCGGGAGTCATCCTAACGACAACATTGTTGTGATTCACATCCTATGCACTGCTTGTGTCTTGAGTGGTTTCTAAATTATCGATGCAAGAGTCACCTTCCACATTAATTCCTCTCATTATGTGTTTGACTCTCTCGGTCGGGTTGGCAATGTTTCCTTTTGTTTGGACAGACTCAAGCCAGTTCCTCCCTATCTTGAATGTCGGTGTTGTCCAGCTTGATGGTCCTGGTGAGAATCTCCTCCCCCCCAACGTGCTATGTATTCTTGACATTGAGATCAGCCTCTACCTGTTTTTGGTGATACTCTTGTCGACCAGTGTGGAAGGTGGTCGATGTAGTAAGAATTTTCTTGAACGGCTCGATTGTCAACCGGTGCAATGGATTGAAGAATCGGGCCTTTTGGGGGACGGAGGGGGGGGCAAGCGGGGGTGAACTAGCTAGTAGAGAAAACTGGTCTTTCAAACTGTTTTTCTCGTGTGATATGTCATCGGGTGGTTCTGTTCCACATGAATACCAAGCCAACCAATGCTACTAAACCGATTGTGCTGCTCGACATGCCGGTCGAGCAGCACAACCGGTTGACATTTATGGTCAATCACCCCAAATCAATACTCCTGATGTATGTACTTGGCTGAAATTTATGGTGAGGATCTTCTAGGAAAGAAGACAACAGATTTATAAATATTTCCTTCAACTTTCTTGGTAGGCTTACATTCACGGATGGTTATGTGTACATGACAACAGAAGTTTCAATGACCTTACTTGAGGGCGGTACAGCCTTAAAAAGCACATGTAAATTCAGTAAAACCAAACCGTATAGATTTTTTTTTTTTTGAATAGGAGTACCTAGTTTGGAACGGAAGTATCAATCGTGTTATGCTTGTAAGGTTCCTGACGTTTTTTTACCCTTAGATTTGGAGGTGCCTACTGTGAAAGTCATGCGAAATAGCAAGAACAACCTAGCCTTTAACAAGGACAAGTGTCGGTCAATAAGACGAGACAACAAACTCCGTTGACTGTCACTTGAGCGACAGTCAATGCAGTTTGTCGTCTTGTTTCCTCGAGGGTCGTATTCATACCACATGTACACTAGTGTATCAAATGTCGGCTTCACTCACCAATACACTTCCCCAATACATTCCTAGTGTGAGGGGGAGGGGGAGAGCAGACAACGAGGTATCACGGAGGGATTTCGTCATCCGCAACATAATAATCACTATCTCTCCATCTCTCTCTCTCTCTCTCTCTCTCTCTCTCTCTCTCTCTCTCTCGCTACCTCCCTCGAAGTAGAAAGTGTATTGCGGGGGTGTATTGGGTAGTGTAGCTGGACAACGGTCGAATCAATACACACGTGTATAAATGCACTAGTGTATTTTTTCAAGCGACTGCAAAATACACTCCCCGCTACACACGCCCAATACACTCGAGGTGTTTAGGGGAAGGTGGGAGCGGATGAAGACTGGGGCCGTGTAGAAATGCACTTGTGTATCATTGAGATTGTATATCAATTACACTCTCCAATACACTCCCCATATACACTAGCTGGTCAAGGGGGGGGGCTCGACACCCCCCTCCCGGGGTCAATAGTGTATCTGGGAGGTGTATTGAGAAATGTATCTCGAGGAAGTGGGAATCGTTACACAGGAGTATTTATACACTAGTATAAATTCTCTCTCGTCGTCCGCTCCCCTCCCCTCCCCCCCAAGTAGAAAGTGTATTCCAGGGGTGTATTAGGTAGTGTAGCTAGACAACGGTCGAATCGATACACAGCTGTATAAGTAACCTAGTGTATTTTTTCAAGCGATTGTATAATACACTCCCGCTACACACCCCCAATATACTCAAGGTGTTTGGGGGGGGGGCGGGGCGGAAGACAATTGGGGTCGTGTAGAAGTACACTTGTGTATCAATGGGACCGTACATCAGCTGCAATCCGCAATATACTTCCCAGATACACTACCTGGTCAGGGGAGGGGGGGCTCGGCACCCCCTCCTCCCGGGGTCAATATAGTATCTAGGAGGTTTATTGTGAAGTGTGACTTGAGGAATTTGGAATAGATACACAATTGCATTCATACACTAGTGTACATTTTTTACCACACATCCAATACACTCCCCGCTACACCCGCCCGATACACTTGATGTATTGAGGGGGGGGGACCAATGTATCGGGGCTCTTATGTGTCTCAAAAGAATTGGTCGGAATACGACGCACAACTACTTCCGCAGAGGAATGAGTTTCTGTTAACCGTCGATCTTAGTGGTTGGATGTTTGGATGTGAATCTGGGAGACAATACACATGTGTAATGTCTACATTGTCTAGAAGCTACACACCCATATACACTTACCAGATACACTTTCAAGTTTTGGGAGAGGGATGGGGGGTCCAACACCCCCCCCCCTCGGTGTTGAGAGTGTATTGGGAGGTGTATCTAGATGGGGCTGAAATGAATACACAAGTGTATTTGTACACTAGTGTACATTGTTTTTACGTATGGATGATACATCCCCCGCTACGCTCCCACAATACACTCGAAGTGTTTAGGGGGGGGTGCAGGTTGTCGGGAGATAGTAGCTGAATCACTAGTGTACATATCTTCATGGTCGTCCAATACATTCCCTAATACACATCCCACATACAATCGACGGGTTTGGAGAGGGAGGGGGCATTGTTGAGGTGGAATGGTCTAGGAGAATGTCAAGTGCGGGTCCTCCAAATCACCGATAAAAAGACCTAATGACCTTCTACAGAGTACTTCATACCTTCCACATTGAATAGTTAGGACAAATGTATACATTGTAAGAGCAATGTTTTTTTGCGAAAAATCAGTTTATAGATTCTAAACACAAGCCAACATTATGGGTGTTACTTTTTATCACTATGTTAAAATTGTATTTTGTTCACCGACTAACAAGTGATTGAACAAGTGCATGCACATCAGTAAACTTCTAGGAAGTAGGTGTATAGCGCATGCTATATACATGGATTGCACAGTGTATAAAAGTGGCATGATTAACCATAACTCCGGTCAAGCGGCACTATTGATTAAGCAGCACTACCGGTCAAGCAGCACTGGCTATGACAATTTTTTTGCTAAGAATTTCTAAAGATAATTTATGTGCTGGCATTGTTTCCGGATAACGACCAATTCAAATACATATTATAGAAGAAAATCCAAACAAGACTTATAAGATTTTAATGTCATGTATACATCGTACATGTTCTTGTCAATGTTATGTATTTGAATATCACAATAAAAATTTGAAGAGGTTACACGAGAGGTATGGTGTCCTCATAATATCTCTAACCTCATTAGACGTACTTCATAGCACTTTCTTTAGGTTAGTTGGTAAGGTTGGCCCTTTTTATTAATACTTATACTAGTTACCGTCTTCAAGCACACCACACTTCTCTTGTATTTCCCTCCACATTCACTCCCCACTTGCACTATCACCTTACATCCCCCCACTCTTACCCATCTTTGAGCCTGGCACAGACAATGTCGTACACTGCTGGTTCTTCTCATTCTTGTAGGACTCATTCATTCTCACACCACCATATACACTCCCCACCTACACGTTCACCTCGTGTCGATCCTCATTACTGTCTAAAAAAACAAATATAGTATAAAAAACTACACAACTAGCATATAGTTCTATACAGAATAAACTCATTCACCCATACACCTTCCAGTCTTACACACAAATACACAATCCTATACACACAACAAAGACACTTTTTTCCAACTCCAAATTCAGTCCACAGATAAGATTTCACCTCACTACCCTCCTACCTATATGTAACATGTAACACACAACATTGTACACTAGTATGAATTTGTACTCTCAACACACTCACTCACTTGTACACCTCTTCATGCACTCTCCACATACACTTTCATCCTGTACACCCTCACCCACCCTCCACCCTCCTCCCATTTTAACATTGTAATACTATACACTTGTGTAGTAATTTATATGAAACCATCAAATGTGAAAGTACAATTCAAGTTTCACTTCCTACATACAATCCACTCATCCCCAAGTCCCCCCTCGCAACTCACCCTCACCTTTCCCATATGATATTATGGAGTTGTGTACTGTAGCGGGAGGGCCGGTTCGGCCCTCCCTCCTCGCTGAAGCGAGGGTTGGTTGCGCACCACCCTTCGCGTCAGCGAGGGCTGCCCGGCGGCCAGCACTTCGCTGGCTGCCGGCCAGCTCGTTACCGTCCGGTTGGACGGCCGGTGGCCGGCCAAGCGACCAGCCAACCACCAGCTGCCAGCCGCCGATCGCGGCCTCAGCCCGATCGGCGACTGAGGGGCCACGAGGGCCTTGAGGGCGAGGCCTCGTGGCCTCGTGCCCTCCCCCCCCTCACCCTCCTTGCAAGTGAGTAAGCAAGGACGAGGGATAGGAGAGCGAGGTGAGAGCGAGGAACAAGGATTGCACATGAAAGAAGTCGACGCGAAATCGCCGATCGTGCCTCGCACACGCCGATTTCGCACCAACGCGTCAAAAATAAAACTTGAGTTCGTTTAGGACAAACTATGAATTTCGAAACCGGAAAACTCGTGGGAATGCATGAGTTCGAGGTAAAAATCCCCAGTTTGGGTCCCAAAACCAGGGATAAGGTTAAAAATAGAAATGGGCCTCTGGAGACTTGAAATATTCGAGTCTCCCTGCTCTGGATCGTTGATGACGATTGCCCCTCAGTCTTGTAAAGGGGGTAAACCCCTGACGCGGAGTGAGAACGCCATTCTGCGAACTCCGACGACGACTTCAGAGCAAGAGGTGGAGACTCGACCCGCTACCGTGGTTCTCAGAGCCAGACGACCCCTGCGACTAAGGGTTTGAGAGAAACGGCGGCTATGCCATATATAAAATGCCGCCGACAGCTACAAGCAGCAGCAGAAACGCCAGAAGGGACTACGACATCCATACTTCATGAATTGAAGCGCCGTAAAGTACGTTGGAGAACTAGAAAAAATCTCTACTTGGTGGAGCCACTTTCTTCCAACCTCTCCTCACTTCTAGGGAGATAGGAGGATTTTTGTGGGGTGGGTTGAGGAGTTTATACCCATAAAAACCACAAAATCATCCCCATTTACAAGGTTCTTTCAAAACTCCTTCATCCAAAATATTGGAACAGCGCCCCTTCCCAAGCTTAGGGACTCTCACGGCCTGAGAGCATCCTAAAAAGAAGGAGGGTGATACCTTGAAGATTTTTGACGGCTCGCCAACACTGCCGGCTCAAGGGGGACGCCGCCCAAGAACGCGAGAGGCGTCAAGGAGCGTGAAGAGAAGACCAAGGAAGACAAGAAGACAAGAAGAAGACAAGAAGTTTGAAGAGAGAGTGGAAGACCTGGTAGGAATTGTTAGGATTCCTCTTGTCACTCTTTGCTCTTGTTTTGTGAGCGGCACTCACATTCCTCCTCATTCCATTGTCTTGTAATTTTCTAAATTCCTAGGTACTAGTCCTTGCCAATCACCGCGAGTCACGGCTTTGGAAGACTAGTTCCAAAATCCATGCTCTTATGCCGACGTGGTGGCCTAGGAAAATAGAAAGTAAGTTTATTATTACCTCACCGATAGTGAGAGCAAGATCTTATGAGGCGTTTTGTCCTCAAAGTTGTGGGGTGATCCTCACAACGATCTTGATGTGCTAGGATACAAGCAACGAGATGGCAAATGCCGGACCGTCCAAGACCAACAAGGGCAAGGTGGTGACGTTCTCACCACACGCACTCGGTAGACTCCAAATTTCGAGAGCCACCGCCGTGAGCACGGTTGCCAACCCAAAGGCAACCGTACCGCCTAAGGCAACCGACGCCAACCTCAGCGATACCGAGAAGCGTGCGGAGGTCGCAAAAGTGGTCGAAGAGCACGTCGACGTGCACGTGGATGACCCCCACGTGACGGAGGACGCAATGGAGGAGGATCTCCCGGAGGGGGACCCCGACAAAGAGCACGACGCCGACGATGACAAAGGCCACGAAGATTGCGATCATCGTCATCGTTGTGAGGAAAACTCGAGCCAATTGCTCGAGAAGGATAAGACGCCTGCCGCATCGCATGAAGCTGCTAACGGCAGCGAGACTGTCGAGAGCAGCAAGGGCGCTGAAAGCAGCCACACGGGAAGTCCCCATGAGAACGAGCCGGACGACGTCGCCACAAAGGCCATTCGCGATGACCGCCGCAGGCTCATGGAGTTTGCTGCTGAGGTGGTGGGCCGACTCAAGATCACCACCAACGGTGGAGGTACGGCACCACTCAGGGGAGTGGGGGTGCACCCGCTTTCCTACGATGTGGCCGCAATGGGGTAGGGCATCGCCCACTCGAGCGTCATTGATGATGACAGTCTCCTCCGAAAGGTGGGACTCCTTTGAGGCGTGTACGCCAACTATACCCTCCTGCAGTGGGTAAAGGTGCACGGACAACATGAGGCCCTGGAGGCTATCGCTGATGCTCTATCGACATCAGAGCTCAAGTTCATGTTTGCCAACCTGCTGGCCCACGTTGGGCAAAGCATCACAAACCTCGACCGTGATGGCCTGCTGCAGCGTCTGGCTGCCCATGAGGCAAGCGGCCAATGCAACGACCTCGACAATGCGTTGCAGAGCGTGACCCAGGTGTAGATGCGACAACAAGCACAGCGTGCCGTAACTGCCGATGCCATTGCTGGTGGAAGCGATGACTTGGCTACCTCAACGACTTTAGGGCTGGTCATGAACACGTC
This sequence comes from Penium margaritaceum, assembly GCA_023375785.1. Lineage (NCBI taxonomy): Eukaryota > Viridiplantae > Streptophyta > Zygnematophyceae > Desmidiales > Peniaceae > Penium > Penium margaritaceum. Next base: position 68,135 of record SZWC01005269.1, read on the forward strand.
CTTCCTCTATAGTGTGTAGATCTTTCGGAAGGGCGTGAAGCTGACCGACTGGCTGAATCACATGGAGCACGTTCTACGTGTCCACAAGGCTCCACTCAGCCAGTGGGGCGACCTTGCCACGACGCGGCTTGAAGACAAGCTCTTCAAGTATGTGGTCAAGGAGTGGACTGTGCAGCAACCGCACCTCGAGTGGCAGCCCATGTTGTGGGAAGCTTTCTATACGATTATGCGTAAGAAGTGCACCCAGCGTGAGGAGACATTACGTGCCTTCCACAAAATCAAGGACTTCAGGCAGCTGGGTGGCTCTCTCGAAGCCTACTTGAGCGAGTTCACCGCACTTGCGGAGGAAGCTGAAAGCTTCATCGAGGGCGATGGAACTCAGATCTTCAAGTACCCAGAGTGCATGCTCTTGGAGTACTTGCGTGACGGTCTTGCCAGCGAGAAGCTGTAGGACAAAACCACCACAACGACGACTGGCCAGGCTTGGACAAGCTGGAGGGCGTTGCGAGACTACATGAGTGAGGTGTATTCGGCAAACCCGAAGCACTACTCGGACGTACTGCCGAACGCGCGTGCATAGCAAGGCCGCGACATACGCTTAGACGCTATGGGGGCTGGAGGAGTAGCCGGGCAGCGGGGCGGGGCCAAGGGCAAGCAGCCTGTAAACCCCTCAATCAAGAAGACTGGCGGGTACAAGACCACAAACCACAAGCGCAGCCGCGACAATGACGAGCTGCAGGTGGCGCGTGAGCGTCGCAACACCGCATTTCGTGACGGACTTTGCCACAACTATATGCAGCCTGGTCACTTTAGGACTTATTGCCCTCAGGCTGCTGGTGGTGGACAAGAGTCTGCGGCATTAGCCGGAGCAACAACACCTCGTGGGGAGGCTGCAGTAGGAGGCCGCGGACAAGGCCATGGACAGGGTCGCGGTTGCGGGAATGGACCCGGGCGTGGTAACGGACAAGGCCATGGGGTGGGTTTTTCCCACCCCTGAGTGACATTAGTGGGGACCACTCAGGGGTAAGACTTGATCATGAGTGTGGGTTCATGTTTTCAGACGAGGATGTTAAATAATTTGAGTTTTTGATGAGTTCAAATTTCTCCGTTGTTTTCTCCCCTCCCATTTAACCTCATTCTACACTTACCGGTCAACATTGCCCACTAAATCTTGCATCACCGGATGAGATGCATGACTGAACCTACTTAATGGTGGTGACATCAACCACTGTGTAAGAATTGTGTAACACAATGATTGAAGCAAACGCCCTCAAAGTGATGAGTTCAATCACGTTCGTGGTACCTTTAGTTGACGATTTCGACCCAGTGAAATTTAAAGACTAGAAAGTGCCATCAAAATTCACATGTGCTCACAAGATGTGGAATAGAGTATGTGAATCATGGGATCTGCAGCGTCCGCCGTTTAGATTCCATTTTTATCACAAAATCGGCTTGCCATCGTCGAGCCTGTTCACTCGGAAGAGTGGAGGCAACATGACGATGCAGTTCAAAGGACACCTAGCTGGTTCTCCCGTGAACGTACTTGCTGCCACTGGAGGAGAAGACTCCTTTGTTAGCCTTGCTTTACCCATCAGGTTGGCCTGAAGTACGAGCCATCGAATGGTGCAGTTGTTGTCGGTGACAACCGTACGGTACCCGTGATCGGTACTTGTAAAGCGAAAATTTGTATTCAAGGGTACACACAGAGTGTAACGTTGAAGGTACTCAACCTTCTTGACCCGTTTGACGTGGTGCTAGGTGATCCCTGGCTTCGTGAAAACAAGGCTCTAATGTGCTTTTAATCAAAGTATTTGATCCTCCGAAAAAGGACAACGTCGCTTTATGTTGATTCCAAGTACGGAATTAGCACCGACCCAACTCAAAGTCCATGCTAGCTTGTCTGCGATGCAGGTCAAGAGACGTATTCGACAAGGTTGTTGATACTTCTTGGCTCAGCTGCAGAAAGTGGAGGACAACGTGAGGGAAGAAATGCCACAAGAGATAAAATCCCTATTGGCGGAGTTCTCGGATGTATTCCAAAACCCACCGGCTGGAATTCCACCAGAAAGACACTTGGGCCACACGATTCGTCTGCAACCGAAGGCGACTCCTCCGTTCAGACCCATGTATCGTCTTAGTCTAGAAGAAAGGTGAGAGGCCAAATGCCAAACCAAAGAGTACCTTGAAAAAGGATGGATCGAGCCAAGTAGCTCGCCGTACAGTGCGCCGATCCTTTTTGTGAACGAAAAGGACAATGGTTTACGCATGTGCATGGATTACCGGGTGTTGAACAAGCTGACGGTGAAAAATCAATTCCCCTTACCACGGATTGAGGACCTTTTTGACCACATGTTGGCCATGCACTGCTCCCTTGGAGTAAGCCCCCGAAACCTTGTTCGTGGTGCAAGTCCAAGCAAGACACCTGAAGTGAAGCGCAATGGATAGCATATTGGACTTAGGGAAAACAGGTCCTGCGATCAAGCCTTGATCTGCGTAGGAAGGTTTTTAACCTTCCTGTATAGGGGAAATTTCCTAGACATTTCTCCATGCATGAGGAGGATGTGCCACTTGGCGGCCAGTGGATGCGCCGATTGGCGAGCTGGTGAGGTGGTGTGGAGTGGCCACCCCTAAAAAGTGCCACTACTCACACACCTCAAAAGCCAGGCCTAGGACTATATGTACCAGGCTCAATCCTCATTCTAATTACATAATCTGGCCTTAGATGCTCCTCACAGAGCTGTCCAATTAAGGAACTGAACAAAGAAGACACTGGTTGGTCTAAGCCCCAGGAGTTAGTCTCTAACTAGCACCTCGCGCGAAAGTGACCAAGTGTTAAGTGGACACATTTGCTACCATGTGATTACCTAGGAGCTATTCAGTGTGGAACCATGATCCTGAGGATGATTTCTTCTCCTAGCTGAAATGCTAGGAACGGACGGCAGGTGCTATTGTGTCGGCCCTGTTTTCTAGTCTGTTTGCCTCAGGCCGGTTGACAAGATCCAATCCATCCGCCTTGCATTCTTCCGTCCCTCCTTTAGCGTTTTCATGTTCATCACTATGCACCTCATACCAAGAAGTCTCTCTACTTCTCTGCTGACTTTGATAGAGTATATGACTCTCTCAACCGGAACTACTATGCTATATTCTAGTATTGTACACTCTTTATAAAAAAACTTCAACTATTCCAATAAAAAATTGCCTTTGGAATTATATTGGTCGTCGTCCATCCTTGTTTAGGATTAAGAACATTGTCATTGCTTTCCCCGTGGTTCAAGTCCAAGCAACTCCCTTTTCTTTCAAATGCTCTTACTTCACTTAATGAAGTTTGAGCGTTGGCCTTCGAAAGAGTTGGAGTAAGATCATGTGTATGAGATATTATTGAAATGGGCCATGAACTTTGGACTACTCCTGAAATCCACTCCATCCCTTTTAAGAACACACGCAAAAATGAAAGCAATGGGTTTTCATCATCATCTCCACATTGTGTCATCTTCGCGTCCTCCCAACCTCCATTCAATGGACACGGCTGGTCCAATTTCAAACGCCGACTTTCTCTGCTCCTAACTACGCTCTCATTCGATCCCTTCTTCTCTACCCTGGTTTTTCCCAATGATTTTTGTTGGTTATGGCTGGAAAATATGCAAGTGACCTCTTGAATCCGTCCAAAAACACACGCTGTTACTCCAAGTAATTAAAATGACATGAAGCGCAAGGCACACACATGGTGGACTATGCATCCCTAGCTTCTCTGTTGGGTGCAAGATTAGCGCAAGCTGTCCCATTTTCAGTTGTGCCTGAGAGCATGATTGCTAGGTTTACCATAATGTGTTAGTTATCTACTAAGCATATCTCACACATGGACACATTCATCCACATACTCTTGTTGCCAATGTGGCTCTTTTGTATTCTAGACATGTGTACTTAGATAGGGTTGTTGGTGTAATTTACTGCGTTGCTAATCTTACAGGGCCACACCGTCGGTTCTGTCAAAGTGTGAGAAAACCACCAATGGCACACAGCTAAATAATTGATATACTCTGCCCCGTTGGAGTTGCGTGCAATGCATTCCTGCGTTCCACTCTTCCAAGACACAACCATCCCACCGACGAGAAATATGTACCCTGTGCAACTGCGTGCATTAGTATCATGTGCTCAGTCACTGTCTGTGTAACCATCAACAGCAACAAACGGTTGTTCTTTGACTTGCAATCCGACTCGTGCGGTGGAGAGAGCATAACGCACAACAGGAAGGGCGGCCTCTAGGTGTCGCGCATGTAGACACTAAGAAAACTGTGCCAGAAATTTCATTGCAAATGCTACGTATGCCCTTGTGGTCGTGGCCAAGTACATGAAGGAGCCGATCACTTGGAGGTAGTCGGGAATGTCAACCGGCTCCCCAGCTTGGACATGTCAAGTGTCTTGAGCAACCGCTGGCCAGCTGGGATCATCGGCATCGACGCGGTAGGTACTCTTGAGCAGTGACACAAACCTCTCTCCTGGCTGTACACATACGCAACCTGGTGAACATGGAGAGTTTGACGACTACGATCACGCTCGAGCTCCATCCCAAAGAAAACACAAGTAGGGCCTAATTCCTTCATTTTGTACGCGAACTGCAATAGTGTCTTCACTACCTACAAAACAGAGGTGTTGGGTGATGTAATCAACAGATCGTCGATGTAGACAAGGATCACGATAAACAGTGCTGACGATCAACTAACAAAGAGTGCAAGATAAAATGTGTTGCACCTGTATCCGCCCTTTTCTAGGGTGGAGTTAATCTTTTGGTTCCAGCATCGTGGCGATTAATTCAAGCCGTAGAGAGCCTTCCGCAATCGCCAGACTCTTTCAGTGGTAGCTGAACCATGTAGTCATCGTTGTCCAGATGTCTGTATAGGAACACATTGTTCGTGTCCATTTGTTCCAGCTCCCAAGCATAATAGCCAACCAAACTGAGAAGTTCCCGGGTGTTGGTATACCGGCCGACTGCGGCAAACATCTCATCAAAGTCGATGTGTGGGACGTAGGAGAACCCCTTCACTGTAAGGTGTCCCTTATACCGGTCGACTGTGCCGTTAAGTTTCCGCTTGCGTCTGAACACCCAACCTGCTGAGACTGCATTGCGGCCTAGTGGGAGATCCCCAAGCTCAAAGACAACATGTTCGTCCAAAGTTGTGAGTTCCTCTTTCATGGTCTTCTCCCATTGTTGAGCATCTGGAGCCTCCCACGCCTCACATACCGTATTGGGCTCTGGTGTCATAGGGACTGTTGCGACAACAGTATGACACTCAGCAATGTAGCTGGACAGAGCTGTAGCTACAACACGTTCGAACTCGCTCATAGTGAGTGAGTATCCAAGACCCGTTCTGGGATGCACAACCCTAGTGGCAAGGCCTAGGGCATCAAGACCGGTGGCTGGTGGCAGTGTTGGAACCTGAGCATCAGCAACGACGACACACATTTGAGACGTGGATAGAGCTCCATCAGAGGCTTGAGCGCAAGCAGGGAGGGCGCAAAGACGCCTTCCACAAACAAAGGATGACACTGGTGCTGTAGGCACCAGTGCTGGAAGCACCGATGGTGCAATCAGCGATGGATTCACAACCAAGCGGACAGGTGTCATGGGCACGCAGCCGGACTATGGCGGTACTACCGGCAATACGGTGGATGTGGGAGAAGGTGATGAATGAGAGGAAGCTGACGTAGGCAAGAGGACAGGGGAAGACTGGGAGTCAACTGCCACTGAAGACAGGAACGACAAGGGCGTCGAGGATGAAGATAGTGATGACAAGGACGCCGAGTACAGATGGGGTGCAGACGCGGAGAACGATGGCCTCTGACCGAGCTCTGAGGTGGAGATTGATCGAGGTTTCCCCCCAGCTGAAGAAGCGAGGAAAGAGAGGACGAGGCGGCACGGTGCTCAAGATTACAAAGGAAGACAGACTTAAAGAATACGGCGTCCCGTGACTCGATGACACGATGGTGGATGGGATCCCAGCAGCGCCAAGCCTTAGATTGAGCCAAGACGCCAAGAAATGGACACATACGAGCACGAGGAGACAGCTTTCCATCACGTACGTCCTCACGGAGCCAAACGGTAGCAATGCATCCCCACACAGGAGCAGGACGTAGGTTGATGCAGCGACCATGCGTGCACTCACACGGGATGATGGACTTGGGAAGGGACCCGTGGGGTACACAATTCCAGACCCAGGTCATGTAGATGATTGCCTCAAAGGCAAAGAGCGGTGAGGGACCAGACTTCGAGAGAAGTGAGTACATGCCATCGATGAGCGTACGAGTATAGTGTTTGGAAACGCTGTTCTGCATAAGGAGTAGTAAGCTCAAGACGCACCCCATGGGACTCGAGAAGATCGGCGGTGGGACCCATGAATTCACGACCACGGTCACTGTGGACCACACGCAGGGATCGTTGACAAGCAGACTTGGCTCTAGGGTGCCAAGTGGCAAGGACAGAGAAGATGTGGCTCTTCTGACGAAGAGCAAACACCCATCGATAGTGGGAGAAATCGTCAGTGAGACATAGGACATAACGACCTTGCCCACCAAGGTAGTCATGGGATAGTGGGCCCATGACATCAGCATGAACGAGATCAAAGGGGTGAAGAGACTGAGTTTCGGAGGGAGGTGAATGGGGAACAATGCATTTTTCTCTGAGCGTAGACAAGGCAATCAGAGGAGCAAGGCAGAGGAAATGAGGAGGGGTCAAGACCAAGGGCCGATTGGCGACGCAACATGCTTGAAATAGGATTAGTGTGTACATGCCAAAGGTGACGATGCAAGAGCCGCACATGCTCGGGAGTTTGAGGCGACGTAACATGTACAAGAGCGACACTGGCAGAAGAGGAGGCGGATGCAAAAAAGGACACATGGTAAAGACGCTCACAAAAAACACCACGAAGCAGAGCACTGTATTGGGCTTTGGTTTCTTTGCGCACAGGTATCCAAACACAACACCGTCTGAACCTAGAGATGCAAAATCTTGAGCCGGTTGTGACAACTGGTCACACACATAAGTCCGGCATCGATCAGTGGACAGACAATGCAAAACATGAAAATCGGGCTCGAGAGCCAGTCCACCGAGAAAACTCTAGCGTCTGTAGAAAAATTGCAAAGCACCCGGGCAAGCACCCACGATATCGTGGTAGCTGACTGGCAGCTGCTAGTGCCACTCGTTGGTAAACTGACGCCAGCTGCGTCCTCATTAGGGATCTGAACGGGCATGGACACGGCTGAGTGGTCCTAGTAAGCTGTACAAACAGACGGGGACGGCTCACATCACAACACTCCCCCATGACCCGATGGTATGCATGTCCATAAACGTGCAAAACTGACACATGTGTGGAACAAGATGCTAAATATTCCATGCTCACACACCCCAATCTCAGCCAATCTCAGGCAAGGGGCGAAGCCCAACATGACGAATGGCCATGATGAACTTTCCTCGCGCAAGTGCCTTGGTGAAGAAGTCAGCCCGCTGCATGCCCGTGCCGACCCTAGTGACAGATATCACTTGTCGCCCCACAAGATCACGCACAATGTGATGCTCAATAATAATGTGCTTCATGCATGCATGAAACACACCAGAGTTCTTTGGAATGACAAGAGCACTCTAGTTGTCATAGCACACAATGATGCAAGGCACTGACCGACACAACTCATGAAACAAACGCTCCAGCCACACGACCTTAGTAACCCAAGCCCCTAGAGCAACATACTCAGCCTCTGATGAGCTACGTGTAATACAACCCTTCTTGCTCCTATGCAATGACACAATGGTGTCATCAAGCGGGAACACATAGCCTGTTCGACTGCGCCCATTAGGACTCCACGCCCAGTCACTCTCAGTGTAGCCGTTGAGTACCACCGAACACTGCTGTCAAAAGCAGAATCCGAGGTACGATGTGGACACCACATACCGCACCACTCGCACAGTCTATGAAGGGCTCTTGCCAGAGGACATTGTGAAATCTATGCAAGGAGGTTGATGACGAAGGCAACATCGGATCGTGTGGTAGAGGCCAAGTGCATCAAAGAGCCAATCAAGCGCAAGTACAGGGTCACGTCTAGTCTCCCCCAACTCTGCTGGATTATCCACCTTCAGAGCATCCTGTCTGTCAAGTGTGATGAAGATGGAGGCTATGGCACGAAGGAGATCAGCAAACCGCTTCTCCACAATGCGGGCGAAATGTGCCAGATGCAACACGAGTTTCCGTCGCTGACGATCACGCATAATCTCCATCTCAAGAAACACCGCTGTAGGACCAAGGTCCTTCATCCTGTAGGCAACTTGAAAGACTGCCTTGGCCTCCTTCACGGCCTCCATCGAAGGAGACGATATCAGAAGGTTGTCCACGTAGACCAAGATGGCGGTGAGGCTTTCACTTGTCCATCTGAGAAAGAGGGATGGGTCCGCATCACTCTACACGTAACCCGCACGTGTCTGTGTGCCGGTGATCTCCAAGTTCCAGCACCAGGGTGACTATTTCAGGCCGTACAAGGCCTTGCATAAGTGTCAGACCTTGTCATCGGACTCAAATCTAGGTGGCTAAACCATGTAAATCTCCTCCTCTAAGGTGCCATAGAGGAACACATTGTTCACATCCATCTGGTACAACTCCCAGCCGTGGTGAGAAACAACCGCGAATAGAGAGCGAGCGGTGGTCATGCGGTGAACGGGTGTGTAGGCGTCAGTGAAATCTACACCCTCAACCTATGAATCCCTTGGCCGTCAAGAGAGCCTTATAGTGATCTAGTGTGCCATCAAGCTTCACCTTCTTGTGAAAGATCCACTTGGCTTGTACAACCTTCCGTCCAGGCAAGAGCTTGACAAGCTCGTAGACCCCATGCTAACGGATGGCTCTCTGCTCATCCTCACAAGCAACACACCACAAGTCTGCATCATGGCTTGAGAGTGCTTCCTTCAACGTGCCTGGATCAGGCGTCGTCAAGGAAGAGCTCCGGGTGGCTAAGATACATGCCTCCTGACTTGGTCTGACCACCACAAGTTTGGCTACGACATCACAAGCGACTGAGAACTCTCGGGAGACCAACTCGTGGCTGACAGGACATGCCAGATGCACTTTAGTGTAATCTGCCTGGACACTTAGGCCAAGGGCCTTCCTTCCAGGCTCGCGAATCATAATAGTACGAGTCGGGCGTCTAGCCATTGAGTCAAAAGTCTGCTAAGCCCTAGAGACCACTGGTCAGAGACGACCACCGGGATCGCAGGAGTAGCACAATGCCAAGGTGCTCACCTCAGGCTGCAGAGAAGGGTGCTGGGCCATAGCCGCAGGTGAAATAGGTGCATGCACAGGAGTGGGTGTGACAGAGGGGACTGACACTGGCACGAGATCGGGTGTGCCAGAGGGGACTGGTGCTTGTACGTGATCAGGTAAGCCAGAGGGGACCAACACTCGTACAGGATCAGATGTGTCCGAGGGATTTGACACCCGCACGGGATGAGCTGTGTCAGAGCGGGCCGACACTGGCATGGGTTCAGATGTGTCCGAGGGGTCTGACACCCACACGGGACCACGTGTGTTAGAGGGGACCGACACTGGCATGGGATCAGGTGTGCCAGAGTGCTCTGACACCGGCTCAGAATAAGGAGTGCCAGAGGGGACTTATGAGGCTATTGGACCCACAGCCACGATGGCCGGATTGTCAGCAGCCGGAGACCGGACCACAAGTGAGGAGATAAGGACGGAACCATCCGTAGGACTAGACTCATCCATCCGTCGGGAGGCCACTCAAGTATGATCGTGGTCGGCGGCCAGGGACAGAATGCTGGACAAGTCACGGTAGGTGAGAGCCTCAAAGAAGAGAGCATCTTGAGACTTGACAATGTGATGGCGAGTAGGGTCCCAAAAGCGCCAGGCCTTTGACCGTGAGGAGATGCCGAGGAAGGTACACATGCGTCCGCAAGGTAAGACCATGGACCTCTGCTAGTCCTCGGTGTACCAGACGCAAGCGAGGGATCCCCAAACGCTGGCGAGATGGAGATAAGCATGATAGTCAAACCACAACTCGTATAGCATGACATGGTCTAGAAGCGGACCATGCGGCAAGCGGTTCTAGACCCACTTCATGTAGGAGAAACCCTCAAAGGTGAAGGACTCTGGAAGACCGTACTCAGACCACATAGGGTGAACCGTATCCTCCATGGTGTAGTTTTAATGCACAGACACACCGTTTTGCTATGGTGTAGTAGGGCCGGAAAGCTGGTGAAAGGTACCGTGCTCAGCAAAGAAGGCATCCATCTTGCCTAAGAACTCGTCACCACAATCCGAGCGCAATGTCTGTAGGGTGTAACAAGACTGATGCTCAGCAATCACAAGCCACAGGTTGACCGCCAGCGTGGCGTTGCTCTTCTGGCGGGGGCAATAGACCTACTATATCCAGATGAAGTCATCGGTCAGGGTGAGAACATATCGACCCCGAGCAGAGAGGGACTTGATTGGGAGAGGACCGAGAAGGTTTGAGTGGACCAACTCTAGTGGACGTAGTGCCTGGGAGGAGGAGTCAGGGTAAGAGGAGCGATGGATCTTACATTGGGCACAAAAAAGATAATTGGTATTGGGCGGCTTCTCAAAGGAACTGCATCAAGACCGAGGGCTGGCTGAGTTTGAATGAGCTTAGACATAGTGTCCGAGCTTACAGGGCAGAGGCGACGATGCAACAAGTGTTGGTGCTTAGAGGAGAGAACACTAGTGACAAACACATGCACAGAAGAGTGAGGGAGAGAAGAAACAAAGGGAATGCAACGAGATATATGATAGAGGTCATCAACAACCAAGGCACAAAGAGCAATGGCACGTGTGTGAAGAGCAATCACCATGGCAGAGTTATTAGGGTGCTCAACTGTGAGACCCATCCTGGTGCATGCAAGAACAGAGAGCATGCTGAACTCAAGAGAAGGCACGAAGAGCACAAAAAAATGTACTAGGGGCTAGACGGACCATCAAACTGCACAACCCCAACTCCCTGCACATGCTATGACTGACTAGACCTTGTGCAAACGGACTGAACAGACGCAACTGGATCCAGCACAACAAATACACTACGACAACATGACATGTGATGGGTGGCACCAAAGTCAATGATCTAGGTGCCTCTCGGCTCACGACCAATACTCGACAGTGAACAAAATTCCACAGAACACTCTTCCTCAGCTGGATGCTCAGCACAGGACTAAAGACAATGACGAACAGTACGGATCTGTGTCTTGTCAAGCCAGTCGAGACTGTCAGGTCCATCCTCATTACAAGCAAACAAGTATCGTCATGTGTAACATACGCAGTAAGACAAGCTGTCATGGGACCACTCGGCTGTGACAACACACTTGTACCTCCCTGAGTACGAAGTGCCAGCAGCTAACAAAGCTCCAGGATTGTGTGATCCCGAGGGTCCATATTACTGTTGCCGCCTGGTGAAACGGATACATCTGCTGCAATTGTGGTCTCAGTGCGTCCCGACCGTGTGTCATTCGAGGAAATCCATTGCATGTGTGCTGCCTGAAGGCCGGGCATGATCTGAGTCCAGTCAAGGGGCTGCTCACACTTTGTGTAGCGGTGAGTGCCTCCACAGTTGTAGTAATGGAGAGAACGTCCACCGTCACTACGAGCCGACTGCTGCTACTACTATTGTTGTCCCTTCCCACGTCGCTTCTTCCCCTTCTTCTCCTGTACGGCCGCTGTAACGCCCTAAGTGTGGCCGCTCGGGGTAGAGGAGGAGGAGGAGGAAGCAGTGGAGGTGGGACTGGTGATCCGGGACAAAGACGTAGGAGGGGTCATAATCACTGCTGCAACATGTGGACTCTGTTGATGGGTGATGCCAGCCTCATGAGCCGATGTGGCCTGGAGGACATAGCGATGGGTCCAAGGAAGCAGTTGGAGTGACTCTGACAACTAAGAGTGAGCCACACGGTTGAAGCCTATAAAGAGCTTCACGTGGTCCAAGTGCGCCCCCGTCATGATGGTGTCGAGTGTCCAAAACTGCGTCCCGCCACTGGTCCCAAGGCGTGCGTAAAGGTGCATCGCGCGTCTTCAGTAGTCAGGAGCAAGCTCCGTGGGACCCTGACGGAGGGAGTGAAACTCACGTAGTTGGACCGCCCTTGTAACATGGGTCTCCGCGAAGTGTCAGGGTCAGCTCCTAGCCTTGGCGCGGATCTGCTCTAGTCCCAGTCCCTGTCTCACCCAGAAAGGGACGGAATTCGACCACAGTCTCCCACCGCACAATAAAGAGAAGATCGCGCATCACTCTTTCTGCTATCTTGACCTGGTGAGCGTTGTGAGTCTCGTACTGGCTGTGGTAGTAAGGCCAGACGCCCTCATAATCGACCCACACCTGAAACAAGGTCTTCGAACAATCAAATCCCTCGTCGATATCGTAACGGGATGGAGGTGTCTCAAAGTCCTTCGGTCGTAGCTCCATGGGGAGGGCGACCTCAGGCTCGGGCGATGGTGGACGGGGTATAGGGAGACCACCAGTGAGAGAAACATCACCAAAAGTGAATACCGTTGAACAACGTGCCTGATCCGGATGGCGAGAAGGTGGCGGGATAAGAAATTGTGACCCCAGACATAGCTCATGAATGCCCTCCTCAAGGACACGAATATCGTCCTCGCGTGTCTCATCTTCTATCTCCTCCTTATCCTAGGTGTCAACCTGTGATGAGGGGTGCTAAGGCTGCAACACTATGCATGGTATAGGCTACTGAAGAGAAGGTCCAGCTCTATTTGATCCTCTTGGTGGCTGCTATGAGGCCCTCGAATGACCCTGTAGTGGCTTCGTAATCTCCTTCAACGCGTTGCTCTACCGCTGGTGCCGTCGGTGTATCTCATCCTACATCCGACAAAGCTTGTCGATCGAGAGTGATTGCAACCGTGGACTCATGATGCTCGAAGAGGAGGAAGAGGAGGGATCTCCGAGGCCTTTGCCTTTGTCATGCACTGGTGCCATCGAAGCGCTCAGTGTGAGGCCGAACGTAAAAATTGCTCTGAATAAGAAACTGGCAGCATTTCTCAACAATTTTGCATATCAAGAAGAAATGATGTTTTGACCCTGAAATTGCTGACGTATGCACAACTGATAATTACGTCAGCGTTTTACACTAGCGAAAAAATACGAGCGTTTTTATGCTGGTATTTTATTTTTATTTTTTTGGAATTCATGCAGAGTCTGTGTGACTGGTGGGGGTGACCACGTCACTACCTGCTCACTGTTGTGTAAGGGCTACACAGCCCTACGCAACTTTTGGATAGTGCTGCATAGTTTCTACGCAGTTGCGCTATATTACTGCATAGCAACAATGTTGCATAGGGTTGCTCCTGATGCTACGAATATCGCCACTACTACTACGCTGCTGCTGTGCTGTACTACTACTGTGCTACTGCAAGCTGATGCCGTCGTTGTGCGTTGCTACTGCTCACAGCCGCTGCCGCGAGTTGTTGTGAGCTGATTCTCCCTCCCTATTTTTGTTAGAGATGAGCAGCTAGACATGGCTGTTGCTGCCACCCGGTGCTGTTGCTGCTGTTGCTCGGGCCCACGACCAGTCCACCGATAAACTCCTGCGTGTTACAGAAAAAATGCAAGAGGTCCCAGACAGTGTCTAGAACTCTGGGGCGGTCGTCATTCACCTCCAAGCTGGTAGTCCACCACGAAATGACGCACCAGTACCACCTGGGTCCGCATGAGGGATCTGCACAGGCATGGACACGGTCAAGTGGTCGTAGTAAACTGTACAAGTCGACAAAAATGTCACAAATCACAACACCCCCCATGACCCGATGGTACGCATTTCCATGTACGTGTAGCACTAGAAAAAATGCAAAGAGTGCAGAAACAGCCGTGATACAGACATAGAAACACCCCGCACTCAACCAGGGGGCCAGGCCCGATAGAACGAATGGCCACCAAAAACTTCCTACGTGCCAGTGCCTTCATCAAGAAGTCAACACGCTACATGTCAGTGCCGAACCATATAACAGAGATCACGTGTTGCTCCACCAGATCACGCACGAAGTGATGCTCAACCGCAATGTGCTTCATGCAAGCATGAAAGACACCAGAATTCTCCGCAATGGCAAGAGCACTCTGGTTGTCACAGGAAAGCACAATGGCAGGTACTAACTCACCCAACTCAAGGAATAGGCATTGCAACCACATTTCCTCAACAGCCCCTATACCCATAGCAACATGCTCTACTTCCGACAAGTTATGTGCAATGCAACCTTGCTTCCCGCTGCGTCAGGACACAGTGGCACGACCGAGTAGAAACACGATACCAGTACGATTGCGTCCATCTAGACTCCAAGCCCAGTCATTGTCAGTGTAGCCATCAAGAACCACCGAACACTGCCGGTGAAAGCTGGGTACGAGGTACGGTGTAGAGACCACGTACCGCACCACTCGCACAACCGCATGAAGGGCTCTAGGACGTGGAGCATGCAAAAATTGTGCAAGGAGGTTGACAAAAAAAAGCGATGTTGGGGTGTGTTGTAGTGGCCAGGTACATTAGAAATCTGATGAGACGGAGGTACAAGGTCACGTCCACTGTTTCCCACAGCTGTGTGAGATTGTCCACCTTTAGGGCATCTTGCCCGTTAGGTGTGAGAGGTGTGGAGGCCGTGGGCACTGCACCAAGAAGGTCACTGAAGCGCTCCCCCAAAACACGTGCATATCGGGCCTGATGCAATAGAAGTATTCGACGTCTACGGTCTTGCACGATCTCCATGCCAAGAAACACCGCTCTGGGTCCAAGATCCTTCATCATATAGGCAGTCAGGAGGACGGGCTTGGCCTCCTTCACGACCTCCATGGAAGGAGACGCAATCAGAAGGTCGTCCAGGATGGCGGTGAACCACTCAGGCATACGTCGGATAAAGAGAGAGGGATCTGCCTCGCTCTGTACATATACCGTACGAGTCAGGGTGCCAGTGATCTCCTGGTTCTAGCACTGAGGAGATTGCTTGAGGCCGTACAAGGACTTGCACAAGCGCCCAATCTTGTCATCGTCCTCAAATGCTCGTGGCTGAGCCACATAAATCTCTTCATCCAGAGAGCCATGGAGGAACGCATTGTTCATGTCCATTTGGTGTAGTTTCCAGTCATACTGAGCCACCACACCGAACACAGCATGAGCTGAGGTCATACGGCCAAAAGGGGTAAAGGTGTCAATGTAATCGATTCCCTCGATCTGAGAGTACCCCTTGACGACCAAGCGAGCCTTGTGGCGTTCCACTAAGCCATCAGGCTTCACTTTCTTGCGAAAGACCCACTTGACCTGAATAACCTTCATCCTAGGTGGAAGGTTCACTAGCTCGTAAAATCCGTGCTCTCGGATGGCACGAAGCTCAGCCTCACAGGCAGCACGCCAAGCGTCTGCGTCCTCTAATGAGGGAGCTTCCTTCAATGGGCCCAAATCAGGCACCATGGAGAGAGATCTCTGAGTGGCAAATGCACACGCCTCAGTGCTGGGCCTGATGGCCACTAGGTTAGCTGCTGCATCATAAGCGATATGAAACTCGCGAGTGACCAGATCGTTCCCTACCGGGCATGCTGGATGTACCTCTGTGTGATCTGTGTGGACACTCAGGCCTAGGGCCTTTGTGCTGGGATCACCACTCGCGATGCTACGAGTGGAGCACCTGGGTGCGGGGTCTGACACTGGCTCCAATGGTCGAAGACGACCACTAGGCTCACGAAAGTAACCTAGGCTCGAGGGGCTCACCTGAGGCTCAAAGACAGGTACGACCACATCTGGTGAGGATTGAGGAAAAGGGGCAGGTGATGCGGTGTGAGGAGATACATGTGTGGGAGACACGGGATTGGGTGTGACAGTAGGAGTAGGAGTCAAGACAATACCACGCACAAAGGCAGGAGTACTGGTGTACATAGGTACGGAATCATGTGTGCCTGTGGGGCGCGAGGGAGCAGGGGTAGAAGCCGACTATGTTGGAGAGGTGTCTGGGCCGACAACGATGATCACTGGGTCATCAAGAGCAGGAGACCAAGAAGTGGAGGGGGCTCAATCGGACACATCAGCCAGACGAGAGGTGCTCGTGGACCCAGACTCCCCCCATCCGTCGCGAAGCCTCACACGTAGGAACGTGCATGACGGACAGCGACATGATCGAGGTGAGATCACGGTAGGTGAGAGACTCAAAGAAGAGTGCATCGCCGGGCTCAACAATGCGATGACGGGCGGGGTCCCAAAACCGCTAGGCCTTCGACCACGGGAGATGTCCAAGAAGGCACACAAGTGACCCCGTGGGGAGATCTTGGAACCCTGCTGCTCGGTGTACGACACAGAAGCCACGGATCCCCAGGCACAAGAAAGATCCAGATCGGCACGATGGCCAAACCAGAGCTCGTACAAAGTAACGTGGTTCTGAAGGGGACCGTGCGGGAGGCGGTTTCAGACCCACGTCATGTAGGAGAATCCTTCAAAGGCGAAAGACTTCGAGAGACCGCACTTAGACCACATGGCACGAACCGCATCCTCCATGGTGCGGTTCTAGCGCTCATGGAAACCCATCTACTGAGGAGTAGCAGGAGCGGAGACCTGGTGAAAAACCCCATGCTCGGCGAAGAAACTATCCATCTCGCCAAGAATCTTGCTGCCTCGATCCGAACGGAAAGTATGCATCGTGTGGTGGGACTGACGCTCAGCCATCACTTGCTAGAGGCGAACTGCGAGAGCGACGCCACTCTTGTGGCGTAGGCTATAGACCCACCGCATCGGGGTGAAGTCATCAGTCAGGGTCAGGACGTATCGGCCTCGATCAGACTAAGACTCGACATGAAGATGACCAAGAAGGTCCAAATGGATCAACTCGAAGGGGCGAAGTTCTTGAGAAGGAGAGTCAGGGTAGGTGTAGTGATGCATCTTATCCTGAACGCAAAAGAGACAATCGATCTTAGGCGGCTTCTCGAAAGAAGCCGCGTCAAGACCGAGTACGGGCTATGCTTGAATGAGCTTAAACACAGTGTTAGAGCTCAGATGACAGAAGCGACGATGTACTAGTCATTGGTGCTCAGAAAACAGAACACCAGTGACAAAAACACGAGTCAAAGGAGAGGGGGAGCAAGAAGAAGAAGAAATTCAAAAAACATGATACATATCATCCATAACCGAGACACAAAGAACAACAGTGTGAGTATCAATAGCTGTCACAGTCACGTAGTTTGTGGTGCTCTACAGAGAGTCCCATCAGTGTACATGTACGCACAGAAAGCAAGCTCAGCTCAAGATCAGGCACAAAAATTACCTCGGAAAGATACAGGGGGCAAGCCGGACCATCGAAACACACAACCTCAACACCCTGGACCGGCAAGGACTGACCAGAGCCTGTGCAAACAGAACAAACAGATGGAACAGGACCGAGGACAACGAAGTCACTATGTCGACAGGTCATGTGATGAGTGGCAACAGAATCGATGATCCAAGTGCCACCGAGATCACGACCGGAGGACGTCACTGTACAACGGGCAATGGAACACTTGGCCACAGACGAACGCCCAGAAACAGGTGAGGTGGAACGACGAAGGGCACAGAGGTGAGACTCATGAATCGAATCGGTACTGTTAGGCCAATCATCATCACATGCCAGCTGCGCCCCCCCACACAAGTCATCGCAAGTGACGAGAACAGACAAAAAAATAGTCTATGAACCACCCTGTTGTGACAAGACACTCACACCTCACTGAAAGCGAAGTGCCAGAAGGTGACGGAGCTCGGTGATCGTGCGGTCACGTGGGTCCGGGTTGCCATTGCTCGCCAGTGGGGAAATAGGAACTGTTGGAATCGTGGTCTCCGCATGACAAGAGGTTGTGCTGCTCGACGTAGCTCGCTACGCGTGTGCAGCCTGAAGACCACAAGTGATCCGTGCCCAGTCAAGCGGCTGCTGGCACTCGGTGTAGCAATGAGCGCCTCCAAAGTTTTAGCAGTGGAAAGTATGTCCACTGCTACCGCCTGATGACTGCTACTAGTGCGACTATTACTAGCCCAAACCATGCTTCTTCTTACCCTTCTTCCTCTGTGCTGCAACTACCACACCCTACATCTGAGTCGGGGTAGCCAGGGTGGAGGGGGTAGAGGAGGGTGTGCCAGAGGATGGACACTCCTCTTGCAGTGGACTACAAGAGGGACGTCGGCGGTGACGCGATGACCGCTGTAGCAAGGGGTCTCTCCTGATGGGCCACGGCTGCCTCTCGTTCGGAAGTCACCAAGAGGAAAAGCTGATGTGTCCAAGGAAGAAGTTGAAGAGAGGTGGAGAAGGGCTCGAGCACGGCATCACTGTACCTCGAGAAGATGTCTGCGTGCTAAAGACAAACTCTGATCATGAGCGTGCGAAGCACCAAGAGCTGTGTACCTCCTGAAGTCCCAAGGCGTGTGTAGATGCGTATGGCACGCCGCCAGTAATCAGCCGCGGGCCCGGCAGGTCCCTGACGAAGGGAGTGAAAGGCGCAAATGTAAGCCGCGCGGATGGCGTGTGTCTCTGTAGCAAGCACGGACAATGCCAGGTCCCAACCACGATGTGGATCAGCACCCACGCCTGTGCCGACCTCTCCAATGGAAGGGCAAACATCCATGACAGTCTTGCACGACATGGCGTAAAGGATTCCATGCATCGCCCGAGCCGTTTTCGGCACCTGAGCGTGCTCCATAACCTGGTATGGACTGTGATAGTAGGGCCATACCTCCTCTGAAGTGGCCCAGACCTGGAAGAGATTCTCCTAGCAGTCAAAACCGTCCTCGCTGACATACCATGGAGGCGGTGTCTCAAAGTCCTTGGGTTGTCGCTCCGTGGGGAGAGCAACCACAGGCTCGGAAGGATGAGGGATGGGGAAGACACCGGGACGAGGAAAGTCGCTGAGGTAGGGATCAGGGGAGGATCGGATCTCTGGGATCAGGGAACCGGAATGCGTCTAAAGCTGATGGAGACGCTTCTGAAGTACGCGAATCTCCCTCTCGTGGGTTTCATCCTCCATACCTGGCATCTCACAGTCTTCATCCAAAGGATCAAGAAGTGGCGGGTCCTGTCCTGCTGCTCTCCTCGGTGTAGATGCTGACTGTTGTGCAGAAGGTATGGCACCGCCGACTCCCCCACATGTCTGCTCTGGGGCCATGGGCTGTCTACGAAGAAGATTAGTGAGCGCACGAATGGCGTCACTCTGCTACTGCTATAGACGACACATCTCCTCCTACTTACTCCGTAGATCCGTAATGGCCTGTGAGCATGGGTTCATGACCCATGAGGAGGAGGAAGAGGGGTCTGGTGGTCCTCTGTCCTTGTCACCAGTCGGAGCCATGTTAGTGCTCAGTATGGATAGGGATGTCAAACCGGTCAGATATCAAAACCGTCAGCGGTTCTCAAGAAGTTGAATCGCTGGTAGTTGTTGACCTTCCGACTCTATAATTTGACTAAGGCAAGTACTGATGTCAGCAAGGGATTGCTAACGTCAGCACGGACCTCCTGACGTCAGTGAGGAAAATACTGACATCAACACCCCCTTTTTGTTTTTTTTTTGGACAACCCTTACGGCTGTTGGACTGCTCTTGCGCGGTAGTTGCGCGGAAGTTGCACGGAAGCTTCCTAGTAGCTCCCGCTCGGTTGCTGTTGCTGCTATTGCGCCTGCGCTTGCAATAGCAACTGCGCAGCTACTTGCGCAACTGTGGCAGCAATAGTGCATTGCTGCTATGTTGCGGCACTACTGCACGCTCCTGCTACTAGGTGTTGCCGCTGTTGTGCACTGCTGCTGCTGCACGTTGCTACTACTGCCCACTACTACCACGCTGCTGTTGCTACCCGTCGCCGCCTGCGGCGGCTGCTGCTTGCTACCGCAGTGCATCGTGATTGCGCGCTGCTCCTGCTGTGTACTGTTACTGATGCACGCTACTGCTGTTACTACCCGCCACGGCCTGCTCTGGCTATAGCTTGCTCCCGCTATTGCTAGCGCCAAAGCCAGTAGCTCCTAGCAGTTGCCACCTGCTGCTGCTAGCGGCTACAGTTGGAAATGCTAGGCAATAGGTTGGGGCAACACCGTTGTTGATGTAGCGTGCGGGCTTCTACGCTCGTTGCTTAATCTGCTCTCCCCTCAGTCTCCCACACTAGAGTCTAAGTCTGGATGCTCTGTGTTTGTTACTCAGTAACGTGCACGCCAGTGTTAGCGCCAAAAAGGAGCTGAAAACTGGAAGTAACTGATTAGGAGTGAAGAATGAACAATAATGGGAGACCCATCCAAGTTCTAGCTCCCCCCCAGCTCTATAGAGCTTGTTACTCAGCTAAACAGCCAATCAGAAAATAGACCTAGACCTATTTTCTGGTAGGCAGGGTTTTCTCGGTGATCCGTGCCAGATGGCTGACAGCCCAAACCCGGGCGTTGTCTGTTTTGCCTGAAAACTGGACCATACCATAATGCCGACGCTGCGAACGCATTCAAGTGGTTAGTAACATCTAGAAAAACAGCAACGAACAGTTATGGCTACCGAACCCAGGTAGTACCTACAATGGTCCATGGTGCCAAACAGTGCCACGCAACATGAGACGTAGACCCTAAGCTGAGCATGACGCTACAGACGCAATGTAACAGTTAGATCCAGCACTGGATGCATGTAGACATCATCTCCGTTGGTAGTGACCGCCGGCGGTCTGACCGCCGAGAAGGCCTGCCGATGGAGCTAAGCCCGTTGCCGTAGGGAGGAGGCTCCAGCGAACTGCATGTAGGCATCAGCGTGCGTCAGTTCCACCGGATGACACTCTAGCAGCGTTGGGTCTCGCCATCTCTCATCTGCATGCCGATGTACACAAGCCGGGAGGACACAGCAGAGCACAATGAAAGATGTGAAAAAACCAGCAATCCCCCATGACTCACAGGCGCAGTGCCCATGGATGGGAAGCGACACATTCAATAGATAGACTCCCCCAAACCACATAGAGACGCAGGCCAGGACAAAGAGTGTAACTCACAGATGTACGCCAACTGAACTCATAGCCTTCTTGAACGAGTCGCGCTTCAGTGCCTTGGTCAAGAAGTCAGCCAGTTGTCATGTTGTCTCAACCCACACAATGATGATACAATAACGAACGCACATAGTGACACTCGTCATTGATGTAATTTGTGCATGTGTGATGCACGCTGTCATTGTCGGCGATGGCCATGGCACTCTCATTGTCACAATGCAACGTGATGGATGCGACAGACTGACACAACTCGAACAACAGACAATGCAGCCACACGCACTCACATGCGCATAAACCAAGGGTTGCGTACTCAGCCTCAGCAGTGCTGCATACAATGCACCATTGTGCCAGGACACAACCGTGCTGCCAATCAAAAAGATCTAGCCCGTGCGGTTCTTGCCGTCCGGACTACCGGCCCAGTCACTATCGGTGTAGCCCACCGCGGCAATAGACGGCTGTCGGCAGAACATGAGACCTTGCCATGGAGTCGAGACGACATAGCGTAGTACTCAAATCGTGGCTTCGAAATGGGAGTGACGCGGCTCCTGAGAGAACTGAGCAAGGAGGTTGACAGCAAACGCGATGTCTGGGCGTGTCGTCGTCGCCAGGAACATTAGTGACCCGATGACATGCAAATACGTGGTCACTCTATTGGCTCCTCCACCATGGCTACATCAAAACTCTTGAGCATCGCCTGACCATCGGGCGACATGGGTGAGGATGCTCTCGGCACGAGGAGTAGGTCCTCAGCGAAGCGCCCGGACAGAGTATGGACGTAGGCAGCCTAATGGAAATGTAGTATGCCCATGGAGCGATCATGCTCAAGCTCCATGATCAGAAAGACTCGTGCTGGCCCGAGGTCCTTCATCTAGTAGGCAGCGTGCAGCAGGTCCTTGACCTGCTGGATGGCACTTGTATCCGGTGATGCGATGAGCAGGTCATCAACATAGACAAAGACAACGACTTGAGTCTGACCTCGCGGACTGATGAATAGGGCGGTGTCGGCAGAGCTGCAAAGGAGGCTGCCGCTAAGAAGCGTATGACTGATCTCCTAGTTCCAGCAGCACGGTTACTGCTTCAAGCCATAGAGGGCCTTTTGCAGATTCTAGACCTTGCCAGAGCCATCGGTGAAGCCTGGAGACTACACCATGTAGAGCTCCTCACCCTTCAGTGAGCCATGGAGGAGGGCGTTGCTCACATCCATGTGATGCAGTTCCCACCCGTTCTGGGCAACCAGACTACACAACGCCTGACTGGTGGAAAACGACCGGGACAAAGACCTGGTCATAGTCGATCCCGGGGACCTGAGCAAATCCCTTGGCTGTGAGACGGGCCTTGTACTTGTCCAGGGATCCGTCTGGCTTCCACTTTTGCCGAAAAATCCACTTGGTGGAGATGGCCTGACGCCCGGGGGGAGGTCGACGAGCTCATAGAAGTGATGTTGCCGAATGGCGGCTAGCTCGTTGGCGCACGCAGCTTCCTAGTAAGTGGCCTGGGGAGACGTCCGAGCCTTATGTAGGGTGGCTGGGTCCTCTGGTCGCTCCATAGGACAGACAATGAGGACGTGCATGTCCCGTGCCCCTGGTGGAATTTGCGTGAGTGTGGCCACAAGGGCATACCGGTGCTCCTGATGGAGCAAGGCATAACCCAGAGCTGACCCTGGATGTACATCGGTGATGACTGACAGTGTGGCCAAGCCGAGTGCCTTGGTACCGGGGTCCCCACTCACGACCATTGGAGTTGATCGTACATGAGGTGAGGAGCCTCGTGGGATGATAGGAAGTCGTGAGGTGAGAGGACGTGAGGAGGCGGCCTGAGTGCTGACTATCGGCCTGGGTATGAGGCTCTTTCCCGGACCACGTGCATAGCGCGCCGATACGGATGGGGCAGCTGGCCCTGAGGGACTGGCAGACACGAACAGGGCAGCCGGCCCTAAGGGGCTGGCAGACACGGACGAGGGGGCTGGCCCTGAGGGGCTGTCGGACGCAAACAAAGCAACCGGCCCTGAGGAGCTGTCAGACATAGATGGGACAGCCAACCTTGAGGGGTCGTCAGACGCAGATGGGGTAGCCGACCCTGAGGGGCTTGCAGACATGGACGGGACAGCCGGCCCCGAGGGGTTGGTGGGCATGGATGAGGCAGCTGACCCTGAGGGGCTGTCGGACACAGATGGGCCAGCCGGCCCTGATGGACTGACTGACACGGACGGGGCAGTCAGCCCTCATGGTGCGGACGGCGTCGGCCATGGTGCGGTTCCATCGCTCAGAGATGCCGTTTTGTGCTGGCGTGTAAGGTGCCGATGTCTCATGATGGACACCACGGGAGGTGAGGAAGAGTGTGGTCTCCCTCAGAAACTCACCCTCGAGAACAGAACGAAAGCAGCTAAGAAGGCGACCACACTCGCGTTCAGCGCAGACAAGCGAGTCGTGAATGGTGGGAGCAACGTCGTTCTTCTACTAAAGCTTGAAGACCCAACAATAGCAAGAATGGTCATCTGTAAGGGTCAGGACGTAACGTCTGTGCTCGCCGACTGACTGTGTCGGGAGGGGATCCATGACATCAGAGTGCACAAGCTTAAGCGGGCGGACGCTCGAGAGGCAAAGAGGGGATAGGTGGAATGGTGCATCTTGCCTTGAGTACGATCAATGGTCTTAGTGGGACACGGTAGAGGAAAGGAGGCTGAGTCAAGGCCCGTGGCCAGCTGTGTACAAAACATCCTGTCAACAATGGTAGAGTGGATGTGATAGAGGCGGCGATGTAGGTGAGGCGTGCGCTGTAGAGACAGGGTGCTGGTAACGAACACGTGGCCAGTATCTGCGGACGGGGAGGAGACAGAGTTAGGAGTGGACAGGCACAGTACGTGCCACAAGTTGTCACGGGCGATGGCATGCAATACGACACGACAGGACGGATGCAACGATACAGTGCCCACACCACGTGAATGCAGAACGTCCATGCTCATGCGATCAAGGGCGCTGACATACAGGAGGCTGAGCTCAAGGCCAGGAACGAAGAGAACATGAGTCAAGAAGACATCACTAACTGGACCACGGAAACGAACGTTACCGACACCACGAACGGGTAATACCTGACCAGAACCCGTTCGAACCCCGGTGACATCAGTGATGGGACCAAGAATAGTGAAGGTCTCATGCGAGGCCGTCATGTGATGCGTAGTCCCGGAGTCGATGATCCAGGTCTCTGGCGGATCCTGGACCAGTGTGGCCAGGTCTTTTAGTCACATGGCAATGGACGAGCGATGCTGATGAAGTGGACGGAGGTACGAACCGAGAGTGCGAGTCATCTAGCCAGGCGAAATCATCACAAAGAGGAGCAGGGGGACAAGGCACGGCAGAGGACGGGACACACAGAGATACAGGACATGATCGGAGCATTAACTCTATCATGAAGAGTGCAGAGGAACTAGAAACTACGCAACTGGAACTTCCCTAGAGAGGAGGACGGGGAAGGCCGAGCGAGAAGGCGATGAACTGCTCCAGCTGGCGCTCGCGGGCAGAGGGTCCGACGGAGTAGACCGACTGCGGTGTGACGGCGCCAGAGTCCAGGAAGGGAAAGGAAGACACGGGGGACGGAGGAGCAAGAGCGGACGGCTGCAGAGGAGGTTGTCGTGGGACCGTCACAAGCAATGCCGATTCGGCGAGAGCAGCGATGATCACGACACTAGAGGTAAGGCGGCGCTTGCGCTAGCGATGCATGGTGGCAATGACGCAAGCCCTGTCAGTCAGGAGTGGACACGTATACCACCCGTGACCTGACTGGCCACAGTTGTAGCAGACAAGGCTGGTGCTGTGCGATTTGCTAGTGTGCTGCTGAGGCCCTTTGCCCTTTTTGCCCTTCTTCTTCTTCTTGCCAGACGAGGGAGTACCGAAAGATGTTGCTGCTACTGGGGCGGCAACAACCACTGAGGCGACGGCAGGAGAGGCGAGGGACTTTGTGTGATGGATGTGTGACTCTTGATGAGCTTCCTTGATGCGGAAGAAGAGCTCGTACACCCAGGGCATGAGGGTACCCTAGGCAGCCATCGCGGCGAGAACGTCATGGAAGTAGTGAACGAAGACGTCAGAGAAGGGGTCGGTGGCGCTGCGCTTGATGGTCAAGAGCGCGGAGAGAGGGGGTGGCGCGACGTCTCTAAGGCAACGTAGAAGGTCCTCGGCGCGCTGCCAATAGGAGGTGACCTTCAGGGTCTCCCCCATGCAGAGGGAGTTGAACTCCCAGAGGAGGTGGCTAATCTCAATGTCACTGGACATGCGATGAGGGCACGTGAGTACGTGCCAGGCTGCTGTCAGGTCAGTGAGGGCGCCAATGGTGAGGTCGCCGAGGAAGAGCTCAAGGGCCTGTCGTACAGCTGGAGGGGCCACAGGGACAAGGCCATGCACGGCGCGACCGGCGTCATAGACCTGGTCGGCCTGGGTGGAGTCGAAGGGCACGAAATAGTAAGGCCAAAGGCCCTCGCCCTATGCTCGGATCCGGAAGCTGAGTTCCCAGCTCCTGAACTGGTCGCCATCCTGAAGTGGCAGTGGGGGGGTTTCGAAGTCCTTTGGCCTGCGGCCGGCACCTAGAGTGGGGCCTAGGAACGACGTCATCATCTGTTGTTGGCGCATGGTGTGTTGCTATGCCAAGTGTTGCGTAACATAGGAGGCAAGAGGGCTCGCATATACGGGTGGAACAAACGGTGCTTGCTGACATTGGTGCGGCTGCTGCGGCGGTGGCTGCTGCTGTTGCAGCGGCGGTTGCTGATGCTGTTGCTGCGGCTGCTACGGCGGCGTCTACTTATGCTGTTCCTGCGACTACTGTAGTGGCGACGGTGGCGGCAGTTGTAGTGTCGCTAGCTACGATGTCGGCATTACGAGCTACTGGCACAAAGCAGTGAGTGGATTTTTCGAGTCTAAATGACCGATGAGAGAGCCTGCAGGGTGTTGGCGCTACTGCTGTGGTTGTTGTTGCTTCTGCTGCTGCTACTACAGCTACTGCTCCTAATGCTATTGCTGCTACTCTTGCTGCTAGTGCTGCTGTTGTTGCTACTGCTGCTGCTACTGTTGCTCATGCTACTACAACTGCTGCCGCTGCTACAGGAAAAGGGGGCTAGGTGTCCCCCCAACAGATGAGGACCCCTCCCCACTGGGGCTAGTACCCATAGTGTTCGTTGGCCCTCCTTGTTCCACCCTTTTGTTTTTATCTTTGTGCTGCTGATGTCAGTAGTGACATCAATAAGGATGTCAGCCTAGGATGGTTGACTTTAGCAGCTGTTGCTACGTTTTCTATAGAGTTGATGTTTTTTGTTGGTGATGTCAGTAGTGATGTCAGCAACGACGTCAACTGAAAAGTTGACATCAACAGTGGATGTTACTGAAGCGGCTACTATGTCAGCTGCAGGATGGCTGCTGGTGTTGCTACAGCTGCTGTTGTTGTTGCTGCTGTTGCTGCTGCTACTACTACTGCTACTGGTGTTGTTGTAGCTATTGTTGTTGTTGCTGTTGCTGTTGCTACTGGTGTTGCTGCTGCAGCTGTTGCTGCTGCTACTGCTGTTGCTGCTACTACTAGTCTGCTGCTATACCTACTGCTGCTGCTGATGTTGCTGATGTTACTGTTGTTGCTGCGATTGTTTTTGCAATAGCCACTACTGCTACTGCTACTGAACTTCTGTGTGTTGGTGCGACCACTGTGATTGTTGCAACGGCTATGATAGCAGTAGCAGTAGCTGAAAAGTCACCTGTGGGGTGGGGGAATTTTCTTCTGTTCTTTTTTTTACTTCTTCGTCGTCATAGGGAGCTCGGTGCTCGCTATGAGCCACGAGCAGCAAGTAGCGAGCTCGTTGCTCGCTGCCCACTACTTGCTGTGGGCTGCGAACAGCAATCTCGTTTCTCGTAGCTCGTTGCTTGTTGCGGGCAGCGGGCTGCGAGCAGCTGCAGCTGTAGCTACTGTTGTTACGAGCAGCAGCTGAAACTACTACGGGCTGCTACTGGCTGTTGCAACAGCTGCTGCTACTGGTTGCTATAGGCTGTTGCTGGCTGCTAAAGACTGCTGCTGGCTGTTGCTTGCTACTATTGCTGCTATAACCGGATGCTACTGTTACTCACTACTGCTATGCACTACTGCTGCTATAAGGTTCTGCGAGCTGCTATTGTTGCAAGCTACCGCGAGTTATTGCTGCTCTCGGCTGCTATTGCTGAGCACAGCTACTACTAGCTGCTGCTGCCATTGCTCGCTGCTGCTGCAAGGTATTGCCGTTGTTGTTGCTTACAGCACGGTCACACCTGGTCAACGTGCGTCGACGTCGTGATGCGTGATGTCGCTGGCCGCTCACCTCCTCGCGTCAGCCGTGGGGATCAGTACTGAAGGAAAAATCGGACAGAATTTCCCCTGGCCCATTGGCTGTGGGGAAATTCTGACGCTGCCACCAGGCTGGTCAATGCTGTCGGAAAAATTCCGACAGCATTTCCCCTACACTAGCGCGTATGGGGATCTGTCGGCGTTGTCTGGCACCTATATGCTAGTCTTCTACTACTACTGTTATGCTCTAGCTCTAACACCAAGCCAGAAATGCTAGGCAACAGGTTGGGGCAGCAGCGATGTTGATGCAGCGTGGAGGATGCCATGCTATTTGCTTAGTCTGCTGCCCCCTCAGTCTGCCGCTCTAGAGTCAAAGCCTGGACGCCCCTCAGAAACGCGCGCTCCAGTGTTAGCGCCAGAAAGCAGCTGAAACTGGAAGTAACTGATTAGGAGTAAGGAATGAACAACAATGGGGGACCCCTCCAAGTTCTAGCTCCCCCCAACTCTGTAGAGCTTGTTACTAAGCTAACCAGCCAATCAGACAGTTTACCTAGATCTATTTTCTGGCAGGCAGGGTTTTCTCGGTGAGCCCTGCCAGATGGTCGACAGCCCAAAATCCAGGTGTTGTCTGTTTTGCCTGAAAACTGGATCATACCATAATAGCAACACTGCAAAGGCATTTGTGCGGTCAGAAACAGCTATAAAAATAGGAACAAAGAGTTATGGTTTTCCGAACCCAGGCAGTGCCTACGATAGTCCATGGTGCCAAACAGTGCCCCGCAACATGAGACATGGACCCTAAGTAGAGCATGACGTTGCAGACGCAATGTTACAGTTAGATCTTGCGCTGGACGCATGCAGACATATCTGCATTGGCAGTGACCGCCGGCGGCCCGACCGCTTAGGAGGCCTGCCAATGGAGCTGAGCACGTTGCCGCAGGGAGGAGGCTGCAACGAACTACGTGTAGGCCTCAGAGTGCGTCGGCTCCACCGGACGACACTCCAGCAGCGTCAAGTCTCTTTGTCAGCCATGTACACGCCGGTGTACACAAGTCGGGAGGACACAACATAGCACAATGAGAGATGCCAAAAAACCAACAGCTGCTACTGCTACACTCTCACGAGCTGAAGATGGGTGATGTCACCGGTAGTTGGGTGATGTTGAAAGGTCCTAGTGGATCGGCTACAGTGTGTAGGTAGCGGCAGAAGGCCGACATGCACTCGCTACCATGCAAACTTGATACACGAAGTAGCCATGGCGACGGGTGGGACAAGAAGTTGGTGAAAAGCACACTTGGTTGAGTAGCGAGTGCGAGAGTAACGAGAGCAAGTGACCAGTGGTCTCTTAGCCGCGGTTGACGGGGCCACTCACTCGAAGAGCTCGAAGTGGGGCCCAGCCGCCACCCCGGGGTCGAACCAGACTGGTTGGCCAAAAGGGCGCCGTGGTCTCTCACACCTCAGAGCGACTGAACGTGTGGCCCCGTAGGATCAGCAACCAGGGAAAGAACGAGACAGCTAGCACAACATGCAGAGTACATAAAACCATAAACCACATCGACCACAAGCGTATGAGGATGTCAATCCCTCCAAGGCCCCTGTAAGCCTGGCAAGGCCTGCCAGCCTGGGAGGAGGACGCCCTGACATCCTGAAGGTCGTTCACTGTTGCGACGGTGGCTGTGCCGAAGCCCTTGCTCTGACGGCCTTGACGGCCTAGCAAGGTGTTGCGCCCCAGTTTAGGGCCAGGAGTTATGTCAGAGCACATCGCCGAGTTGTTTACATAGCTGTTGTTCCTTGTAAAATACTTGTACTTTCAAGAAGATTCAACTTGCTTCCGCTAGTTTCTCAACAGAGTGTACAAGGAATGCTTGCTGGGCATAAAAGATCCTACAACAACAGGGGACCCCCTTGCTGCATCAGAGCACGCGGTGGCTTTTTCGCTACAAGCTCACAAAAACTCAACATGGTATCATAGCAGTAGGTTCTTTGTCCATCCAGTGTTGTTGCAGCAGTAGCAGCAGCAGCTACAGCAGCAGCAGTGTGGATTGGTGAAGCAGTCCTTCACCATCCCTGAACAAGCTTGAGGAGGAACGACGTTCACCTTCTCCTAAGCGTGCAGCAGGACCGACCTTTCGGTCGTGTGGTTTACACAAGACAGAGAGCATACCATATCTAACATGGTATCAGAGCACTAGGTGGTGCTCTCAGTAGTTTGTAGCAGTAGTAGCAGCAGAGTACGTTAATGGTGGAGACGTTCTCCACCAAGCCTGTATAAGTGTTGGGTCAGAGGCGGAGGTGGCGTCACTACATGCGCGTGAGCAGCGTTCCACCTGCATAGAAGCACGAGCAACATGGAAGAGGAGAACGCTCAGTCGGCTTCTCATGCACTTGATGATCAATCAGTTTTGAATGGCATGCGCACGGGCCAAGAGCAGGGGCGCCATGTCGCAGACCACGTACAATGCCAAGCTGTAGAGGCGCAACGCTTGGCTGAGGAGGCGTAACGCATGGCGCAATAAGAATCCGCAGCACGTCAAGCTGTGGAGCAAGAGAGGGAGGCGCTGAGGCAACAGATTTCTGCTCAAGAGCCTCTTCGTGAACAGGAGCATCTGACCCATGCAACTCAAGCATCGCAGACGCACAAGCTACAACAGTCACATGCGACTCAAGCAGCCCAAATCACACAACTTCAGCAACAGTTGGCATGGGCTCAGCAACAACAGCTTCAACAGCAACAGCTTCAGATCCAGCAGCAACAACAGCAACAGATGCAGTGGAAACAGGGTTCACACGCATCATCTGCACATCTGCCTCGAACAAGCCCTCCTCCACTCATGCAAGGAGCCTTATCACCACTGGTGCAACCATCTGTAACACCTAAAGGAGGCGTACCACTGACGTTTGTGGCTGAGCGGCCACCACCTGCCCAGATTGTGCCACCCATTGCACAAGCTTAGCGTGTGCTCCAAGCACCAGTGCTGCATGCTTTTGTGGCCCAAGAAGGACCCGTACCTGCTGGAGGAGCGGTCCCACAACTTCTTGCAACTTCTGAGGAGATGGAGTGCTCCAGCTTGGGTCGGAGACATCATGTGTCTCCTTCCGAGAGGTGCGTTGAAGACGTCGAAGGCGACGGTCCACCTGCACAACTCTTCAAAGAGAAGAGCACGATGGAGAGGGAGAGCTACGGTGCCTGTGCTACACCATCTCATCGTCCATCCGTGCCTCTAAATCTGCCCATGAGCTTGCATGTGGCAGAGCCAACGCTAGGAGCTGAAGAGCCGAGGCGTTTGGCAGAAGAAACGTTGCACAGGCTTGAAGCAACTAACGCACGTGAAGCAGATGAACGTGCAATTACGGACTTGCGAAAATAGTTGTTCTATGAGAAACTTGCACTTCTTCTTTGGAAGGGGAAGCGGCAACAGCATCAAGCCGGGATGTCTGGGCTTGAACAACATTTGTACCAGATGGAGGAGATGAAGCAGAAACTCCAGCTCTCGTTGGTACAACAGCCAGGAACAACTGTACAACTGCCACAAGTTGTACACAGATGCTATCTACCAAGGCAAAAGCAACGAGCTGCCCTGGAGGAGCCGGACAAAGCTCCCTAAGAACAAAAACCATGCAGATCATGCCACTTCTCCAGCTCTCAGAACGAGCTGTGAGGAGCAATATTCCGACGTGAAGAGCATCACAACTGTAAGCGATTCGGCATGTCATCGGCGGAAGAGGCGGCAAGGTGGAAGCAACAAATCAGCTCACCACTATCGACCGGCAAGTCAGCGGCGCCAACACAACGACAACAAGGCTGAGTGTTTCAGCAAGAACTCAGCTTGTCTGTTCTGCATCTCCACTATCCACCTTTAAGTGTGCTTCGGGCAGCAGAGGAAGCGGAAGAAGAAGAGGAAGAAGAAAGAAAGGTAGGACCCAAAAAAAAGGTCCTCAAAGAGGTGGCTCCGACGACGGCCCAGAAGGCTAGTAGCAGCACTCATGAGCCGATGCTACCACGCAACGCCATCCGGATGAGTGTGATGTCCGGGTTGAGGAGTGAAAGCTCCTCGACGGACCTCGAAGTAGCCTTTGCAAAAAGAGCAAAGCTACGCAAGAAAATCATGTCGAGACGGCAGGTGGTTGCAGTAAGCCCACCTCTTGGCAAGTGGCATGCGCGATGGAGCTATGCTCCATGAACAACATTCATGTCGTATCAACAGGCAGTTGCAGTTATCCCACCTCTAATCAGGTGGCATGCATAGTGGAGCTTTGCTCCACGACCGATGTACCTGTCGTGTCGGCATGTGGTGGCAGTAATCCCACCTCAACCAGGGTGGCATGCGAGTTGGAGTCAGACTTTACGGTTGCAATAAGCCCACCTCATGGAGGTGGCATGCATGACAGAGCGATTCTCCACGGACACAGTACAAGTGGAGATTCTCGCGATCTCGTGAATTAAGTGGCAGCAAACTTGCGGGACCTTGAGCGCCACCGCCATGATCCGGACTCTCACCAATGAGGGGGAGGAGGCCGGAGGAGGAGACGTTATCTACGCTCGAGGGAGGGAAAGAGATGGACTCGCCACGTGATTTACAATTCTGCCACAACTCATCAACAAGTATCAAGGATTGTAGCCGAAAGGGGAGAAAAGGAGATAAACAAAGGCAGCTCCAATTTTATCCTGGATTTGGATGTCGACCACTGTCTACGGAGGCGGGGTCCATTGCTACAACTCCTGACAAACGGCTGGCAGCAACAGATGTTGCTGCAAAATTTGCAGCAGCTCTCGTCGGGCCTTTTTGCAAAATTGGCCTGACCACTTGCAATGGTGCAGGGTGATGACGTCATCGACGGGAGCAGCCGCTGTCGTTCTTGTCCATGTGCACAAGTGGCGCTCGCACTGCACACTTGGAATGGAGTGACAGAAAGAAAAAAAATTGACGGTGGTGGACACAGCTTCTTGTGGATCGGCCAGCGCTGAATGCGATTACCGCACTGCGGTCGCGGTATGCTGTCTCAGCTGGCGAGCCACTGCGGCAGGTCAGCGAGCGAAGATGGGGAGAAAAAAAACATAAAATTGGAGGAAGGCCGCTCCATCAACAACGACAGGAGAGTGCCATTCTTCAAGTGTCGAGAAGCAGCTGGCAGCCGTTGTTCTTTCAAAGATCTGCAACTGATTCGTCGGAACTATTTTTTTTACGGAAGTGGACCACATCACACATGCACAAAGTACATCAATGATGAGAATCACAATGTGCGTTCATTACGGAAGTGGACCACATCCCGCAACCGCGACCCTGTCCATGGCCCTGTCCGCGGCCTCCTGCTGCACCCTACCCACGAGGTGTTGTTGCTCCGGCTAACGCCGCAGACTCTTGTCCACCACCAGCAGCCTCAGGGCACTAAGCCCTAAGGTGACCAGGCTGCATATAGTTGTGGCAAAGTCCGTCGCAAAATGCGGTGTTGCGACGCTCACACGCAGCCTGCAGCTCGTCATTGTCGCGGCTGCTCTTGTGGTTTGTGGTCTTGTACCCGCCAGTCTTCTTGATTGAGGGGTTTACAGGCTGCTTGCCCTTGGCCCCGCCCCGTTGCCCGCCTACTCCTCCAGTCCCCGTAGCATCTAAGTGTATGTCGCGACCATGCTGTGCAGGCGTGTTCGGCCGTGCATCAGAGTAGTGCTTCGGGTTCGCCGAATACACTTTGCTCATGTAGTCGCGCAACGCCCTCCAGCTTGTCCAAGCTTGGCCAGAGGCTGTCGTGGTGGTCTTGTCCTTCAGCTTCTCGCTAGCGAGACCATCACGCAAGTACTCTAGCAGCATGCACTTCGGGTACTTGAACGTCTGAGTCACATCGCCCTCGGTGAAGCTTTTGGCTTCCTCCACGAGTGCGGTGAACTCCCTCAAGTAGGATTCGAGCGAGCTGCCCAGCTGCCTGAAGTCCTTGATCTTGTGGAAGGCACGCTGTGCCTCCTCACGTTGGGTGCATTTCTTGCGCATGATCGCGTAGAAGGCCTCCCATGGCATGGACTGCCACTCGAGGTGCGGCTGTTGCGCACTCCACTCCTTGACCACATACTTGAAGAATTTTTCTTCAAGCCGCGTCGTGACAAGGTCGTCCCACTGGCTGAGTGGAGCCTTCTGGACACGTAGAACGTGCTCCATGCGATTCCGCCAGTCGGTTAACTTCACGCCCTTCCGGAAGATCTCCACACTGTGGAGGAAGGACGTGTTCATGACCGGCCCTGAAGTCATCGAGGTGGACAACTCTTTGCTGTCACCGGTAGTGGCATCTGCAGCTGCGGCACGCTGCGCTTGCTGCTGCATCCGCACTTGGGTCACGCTCTGCAATGCCTTGTTGAGGTCGTTCATCGGCGGCTTGCCTCATGGGTGGCCAGGTATTGTAGCTGGCGATCACGGTCGAGGTCGGTGATGCTGTGCCCGACGTGGGCCAGCAGGTTGGCGAATGCGAACTTGAGCTCTGATGTCGTCCGAGCGTTGGCGATAGCCTCTAGGGCCTCGCGTTGTCCGTGCACCCTTACCCATTGCAGGAGGGTACGGTTCGCATACACGCCTCCAAGTAGTCCCACCTTTCGGAGGAGACTGTCGTCGGCGACGACGCTCGAGTGGGCGCTGCCCTACCCCATTGCGGCGACATCGTAGGAAGGGGGGTCCGCCCCCATTCCTCCGAGTGGTGCCGTATCTCCACCGTCGGTGGTGATCTTGAGTCGGCCTACTGCCTCAGCAGCAAACTCCGCAAGCCTACGACAGCCATCGCGAATTGTCTTTGCGGCGTCGTCGTCTGGCTCATTCTCGTGGGAACTTCTCGTGTGACTGCTTTCAGCGCCCTTGCTGCTCTCGGCAGTCTTGCTGCCGTCGGCAGCTTCAGGCGATGCGGCGGACGCCTTTTCCTTCTCGAGCAATCGGCTTGAGTTCACCGCACGACGATGGCGATGGTCGCGATCCTCGTCGCCTTCGCCATCGTCGGCGTCATGCTCTTCGTCGGGGTCCTCCTCCGGAAGATCCTCCTCCATCGCGTCGTCCGTCGCATGGGGGTCGCACATGTACGCGTCGACGTGCTCGTCGAGCACCTTTGCGGCCTGTGCACGCTTCTCGGTGTCGCCGAGGTTGGCGTCGGTTGCCTTAGGCAGCACTGTTGCCTTAGGCGGCACGGTTGCCTTAGGCGGTACGGTTGCCTTAGGCGGCACGGTTGCCTTAGGCGATACGGTTGTCTTTGGGTTGGCAACCGTGCTCGCGGCGGCGGCTCTCAAAACTTGTAGTCCGCTGAGGACGTGTGGTGAGAACGTCACCACCTTGCCCTTGTTGGCCTTAGACGGTCCGGCACTTG
>SZWC01005269.1:127378-146967 GCA_023375785.1 Penium margaritaceum
AGATCCGGAAGCTAAGTTCCCAGCTTCGGAACTGCTCGCCGGCCTGAAGCGGCGGCGGCGGCGTCTCAAAGTCCTTCTGCCTGCGGCTGGCACCCGGAGTGGGGCCAAGGACGGAAGTGACTGTCTGCCGCTGACGCTGGGTCTGCTGTTGTGCCAGGTACTACGTGGCAGCAGACACAGCTGGGCTGGCGTGTCCTGGAGGTATGAAGGACGACAGCGCGCTAGTGGCGGTTTGGGAGGCAACTGGCTGCAGTGCCGCAAGCTGCTGGGTCAAGGCGGCGAGTTGCTGCTGAAGAGCAGCAAGCGGGTCAGGGGTGCCGCCAGCGTTAACCGTGAGCCGCTGCTGCAGTTGCTGCTGCTGCTGCTGTAGAGGCGGTGGCTGCTGTTGTATGGGCGGCGGCTGCTGCTGCTGCAGCGGTGGCGGCTACTGCTGTAAAGGCGGCGGCTGCTGCTGTTGCAGCGGCGGCGGCTACTGCTAGATGGGCGGCGGCTGCTGCTGCAGCGGCGGTGGCGGCTGCTGCTGTAGAGGCGGCAGCTGCTGCTGCTGCAGCGGCGGCAGCTCCTGTTGCAGAGGCGGTGGCTGCTGCTGCTGCAATGGCGGCGGCGGTTGGTTCTGCTGCGGCGGCGGCGGCAGCTGTTGGTCGTGCGGTGGCGGCGGTGGCTGCTGCTGCTGCAATGGCGGCGGCGGTTGGTTCTGCTGCGGCGGCGGCGGCAGCTGTTGGTCGTGCGGCGGCGGCGGCTGCTGCTGCCGCAGCGGCGGCGGGTGCTACTGCTGCTGCTGGTGCTACAGCAATCGCTGCACGAAAGGAGGGGTGGGGGTCCCCCCATCAGAGGAGGACCCCTCGTCAGAACTCTCAGCCATGCCTTTGGTGTCCTTGTCCCCCTTTTGTTGTCTCCTTTTTTTGTCCTCTTTTTTTTGTGTTGAGGTTTCAACGCAAGGAGTTGGGGAGTGGGGGGTCTACCCACTCCGCTAGCCTTCGCCTTTTCCTCTTTCACCCTTCCCCCTTTTTTTTGTTGATGATGTCAGCAGTGACGTCAGCAGTGACGTCAGCGGTGACGTCAGCAGAGAGGTGCTGACGTCAGCAGCGGCGGGTGTAGGGACCGCCGCTGCTGCTGTTGATGCTGATGTTGCTGCAGCTGCTGCTGCTGCTGCTGCTGTTGCTGCTGCTGCTGCTGCTGCTGCTGTTGCTGCTGCTGCTGCTGCTGCTGCTGTTGCTGCTGCTGCTGCTGCTGCTGCTGCTGCTGCTGCTGCTGCAGCTGTTGCTGCTGCTGCTGCTGTTGTTGCTGCTGCTGCTGCTGCAGCCGTATGCTGCTGCTGCTGCTGCTGCTGCTGCCGTGTGCTGCTGCTGCTGCTGCTGCTGCTGCTGCGGGTGCTGCAGCTGCTGCTGCTCGTGCTGCGAGCTGCAGCAGTTGCTGTGGCTGCTGCAGCTGCAGCAGCGAGCTGCTGCAGCTGAATGCTGCAGCAGCTGCTGCGTGCTGCAGCAGCTGCTCGCTGCAGCTGTAGGCGGCTGCAGCGAGCTGCGGGGTTGGGGGACTTTTTTTTTTTTGCCTTCTTTTTTTTTTTTTCTCTTGTCACAGCGGGCAACAACCCGCTGCCTGCTGCGAGCAGCGGGATGCTACTCGCAGAGCAGCAGCGAGCTGCGGCTCGCTGGCAGCAGCGGGCTGCTGCTCGCTGCTCGCTCGCTGCTGCGGTGGTGAGTATCTCGGTGAGCTGACCACTCACTTTGCCGAGCTTGGTATCTGTCACCAGCTCTCGGCCCCTGCTACGCCATAGCAGAACGGTGTGTCCGAGCGCTGGAACTGCACCATGGAGGACGCGGTTCGCGCCATGCGCGCTGAGTGCGGTCTCCCGGAGTCCTTCGCCTTCGAGGGCTTCGCCTACATGAGGTGGGTCTGGAACCGCCTCCCGCATGGTCCCTTGCCGGACCACGTCACGCCGTATGAGCTGTGGTTCGGTCACCGTGCGGACCTCAGGCTTGCTCGCTTCTGGGGTTCCTTGGCCTGTGTCTGGTACACCGAGGACCAGCAGGGGTCCAAGGTCTCTCCGCGCGGCCGGATGTGTGCCTTCCTCGGTGTCTCCTCGCGCTCCAAAGCGTGGCGTTTCTGGGATGCGGGTCGCCACCGCATCGTTGAGTCGCGCGACGCGCTGTTTTTTGAGGCACTGTCGTACCGCGACCTGTCTGCCATTCTCACCCAGGCAGCGTCTCACGTTCCCACTTGTGAGGCCTCCCGTCGGATGGGGGAGTCTACCCCACAGAGTGAGTCCGTCCGGGGTGCCTCCGGGGTGGGACCGCCGCTGGCCACCATTGACCCGGCCATCATTGCTGTCGAGCCTGTAGTCTCTACGCCTGCCCCGCTTGCGCCCGCCACTACTGTCTCGCCTGCGCCTGTCACGCCTGCCTCACCCGCGCCTACCGTGACTGCCTCGCCCGCGCCTGCCGCGACTGCCTCGCCCGCACCTGCAGCGCCTGCTTCGTCCGCACCTGCAGCGCCTGCTTCGCCCGCACCTGTAGCGCCTGCTTCGCCCGCACCTGCAGTGCCTGCTTTGCCCGCACCTGCAGCACCTGCTTCGCCTGCCGGGGCTGCACCTGCCGCCTCTTCACCTGAGGCGCCTGCCTCACCCGCGCCCGCCGCGACTGTCTCGCCCGCGCCTGCCACGACCGTCTCGTCCGTGCCTGCAGCACCTGTTTCGCCCGCGTCTGCCGCACCTATCTCGCCCACGCCTGTAGCGTCTCCAGAGACAGCACATGCCCTCCCTGTGCCAGAACCGTCGGTCAGCTCAGACTCGGGCTACTCCCGTGGACCAGGTGGGCGTCTCCGCCCACTGGCCTCACGAGCACATTCGACTGCGTTTGCGCCACCCAGACGACGCACGCGCAGCGTGCACAGTGGTGACCCTGGCAGAAAGGCTCTCGGCCTAAGTGTCCAAGGCACCTACACGGAGGTGCACCCAGCTTGTCCCATTGGGCACCTGCTGATCGCTGACGAGCACGAGGCTGCACAGGCAGCTGCCGCTGACCTAGTTGCGGTCCGTCCGACCCATGAGGCATGTGCCCTGGCCACCCGGAGCTCCCCTTTGACGGTCCCTGATCCAGACACGTTACAGGAGGCTCTCTCAGGAGAGGATGCTGAGCAGTGGCGGGCCGCCTGTGAGGACGAGCTCAGGGCCATCCGGGAGCACGGAGTCTTTGAGCTGGTCGACTGTCCTGAGGGATGGAAGGTCGTACAGGCCAAGTGGGTCTTCCGCAAGAAGGTGAAGCCTGACGGCTCACTGGACCGCTATAAGGCCCGCTTGACTGCCAAGGGATTCTCTCAGGTTGAGGGGATCGATTTCACTGACACCTTTGCCCCTGTTGGCCGCATGACCACAGCTCACGCGCTGCTTGGTGTGGTCGCTCACCATGACTGGGAGCTGCACCAGATGGATGTGAACAATGCGTTCCTCCACGGCACCTTGGAGGAGGAGATCTACATGGTCCAGCCACCTTGGTTTGAGGTCGAAGGCAACAATGTCTGGCGCTTACGCAAGGCCTTGTATGGCCTGAAGCAGTCGCCCCGGTGCTGGAACCGAGAGACCACTCGCACCCTCACTCAGGCCGAGTACGTCCAGAGTGATGCCGACCCGTCACTTTTCATCCGACGGACAGCCGAGAACCTCACTGCCATTTTGGTGTATGTGGACGATCTCCTGATTGCGTCTCCTTCACTGGAGGCCATGAAGGAGGCCAAGGCGGTCCTGCAGGCCGCCTACAGGATGAAGGACCTTGGTCCAGCGGCTGTTTTCCTCAGGATGGAGATTGTGCGTGATCGTCGTCGACGGACACTCCTCCTCCATCAGGCACGATATGCACAGGTTGTGGGGGAGCGGTTTGCTGACCTCCTTGGCGCTGTTCCCGCCGCCTCGTCACCCATCACTCCCGACGGGCAGGATGCCCTGAAGGTGACAGACCCAGCCGATCTGGGCGAGACTGCGGACGTGACCATGTACTTGCGCATCATTGGCTCACTGATGTACTTGGCCACGACCACGCGTCCCGACATTGCGTTCGCTGTCAACCTACTCGCACAGTTCATTTAGTCCCCTCGGGCTCGCGCTCTGCACGCAGCTTTGCGAGTCGTCCGGTACGTGGTCTCCACACCGTATCACGGTCTCTGCTTTCGGAGACATTGCTCGGTTGTGGTAGATGGCTACACCGACAGCGACTGGGCATGGAGTCCTGATGGACGCAGCCGCAAGGGTTACGTGTTCCTGCTTGGTGGCACCGCTGTGTCTTGGCGCAGCGGCAAGCAGGGGTGCATTGCTCGCAGCTCCTCAGAGGCTGAGTATGTTGCTCTAGGCGCTGGCACCGCTGAGGCGGTGTGGCTGCAGCGGTTGTTCCAGTGCTTGGGTCAGTCCGTGCCTACCATCATCCTCCGATGCGACAACCAGAGTGCTCTCGCAATCGCTGAGAACTCTGGTGTGTTCCACACACGCACGAAGCACATCGCTGTCGAGTATCATTTCGTGCGCGATCTGGTGGAGCGGCAGTTGATCTCCATCGTCTGGGTGGGCACAGACTTGTAGCGCGCTGACTTCCTGACCAAGGCACTGGCACGTGGGAAGTTCCTCGGGGCTGTTCGTTCCGTCGGATTGCNGTGATTGTCCGGGTCCCTGTTGAGCACTCTGTGTTGCACCGGCACGCGTTCTGCACGTGTATGGACATGCGTACCATCGGGTCATGGGGGAGTGTTGTCATGTTGTCAGTCATACACAGTTGTACAGTTGGTTGTGACCACTCGGCCGTGTCCATGCTCGTGCAAATCTTTGAGGCGGACCCAGCTGGAGACAGAGTTCCCTCAGGTGATGCTCCACCCGCTGGAGGCAGCGTGGCAGCCTACCCAGTGTACCAGAGGGCTCCCTCAGCCCACGGATTACGTTTGGAGGTCTTCAGGATTTTCTCGGTGGACAGCCTTGCCAGGCTGATTTACATGTTTGTTTTCTTACACTCTCCGGCTGTTCCCGGACGTAGGCGTGTGACCAGTCATTATGTCTGTCTTTTTGTCGTGCATCCGTAGGATCAGACGGCGCTCCGTTTGGACGCTTGTGCGTAGAATTATGGCCAAAACAGTGGTTTTGGGCCGGTTCAGGTTTGACAGGCACCGCCGTGAGCGCCACCCGCCGTGAGCCACGGCGGCTATTTATGCTGTGGACCTGTCATTTGTTATTTCTCTCTGCATTTACTTCAGTTGAAGCTTGAGATACAAGTGCACGTGTCTCTCCCTACCCTTGCTGTCCCTTGCATGACCTGTGTGTCAACCAGCCAGACCCGTGCTGTCAGGCTAGCAAGCAGAAAGGCTAGGAAGCTTCCTGGAATCTTCTCAGACAGGAACGTCACAAATCACAACACTTCCCCATGACCCGATGGTACGCATGTCCATACACGTGCAGCACTGAAACGAGTACAACAACACGTGCAACGACGGAGTGAATGGCCACCACAACACCCCACACTCAACCACTCTCAGGCAAGGGGCGAAGCCTGACAGAACGAATGGCCACCAGGAACTTTCCGCGTGCTAGTGCCTTCGTCAAGAAGTCAGCACGCTGCATGTCAGTGCCAACCCAGATGACGGAGATCACGTGTCGCTCCACCAAGTCACGCACAAAGTGATGCTCTACTGCAATTTGCTTTGTGTGAGCATGGAAGACACCAGAGTTCTCCGCAATAGCAAGAGCACTCTGGTTGTCGCAACAAAGTACAATGGCGGGTACTGACTGACCCAGCTCAAGGAATAGACGTTGCAGCCATATCGCCTCAGCAGCCCCTACACCCAGAGCGACATACTCTGCCTCTGATGAGCTACGTGCAATGCAGCCCTGCTTCCCGCTGCGCCAGGACACAGCGGTACCACCAAGCAAGAACACGTAACCGGTGCGACTGCGTCCGTCTGGGCTCTAGGCCCAGTCGTTGTCGGTGTAGCCATCAAGGACCACCGAACACTGCCGGCGAAAGCAGAGTGCGAGGTACAGTGTGGAGACCACGTACCGCACCACTCGCACAGCCGCATGAAGGGCTCTATCACATGGAGCCTGCGAAAACTGGGCAAGGAGGTTGACGGCGAATGCGATGTCCGGACGTGTGGTAGTGGCCAGGTACATCAGGGATCCGATGAGACGGAGGTACAAGGTCACATCCACTGTCTCCCCCAGCTGTGTGGGATCGTCCACCTTCAGGGCATCCTGCCCGTCGGGTGTGAGGGGTGTGGAAGCCGTGGGTAATGCACCGAGGAGATCGCTGAAGCGCTCCTCCACAACACGTGCGTATCGAGCCTGGTGCAGTGGCAGAGTACAACGTCTGCGGTCTCGTACGATCTCCATGCCAAGAAACACCGCTGCAGGACCAAGGTCCTTCATCCTGTAGGCAGTCTGGAGGACGGCCTTGGCCTCCTTCACGACCTCCAGTGAAGGAGACGCGATCAGAAGGTCGTCGACATAGACAAGGATGGCGGTGAACCGCTCAGGCGTCCGACGGATGAAGAGAGAGGGATCTGCCTCGCTCTGTACATATCCCGCATGAGTCAGGGTGCCAGTGATCTCCTGGTTCCAACACCGAGGAGACTGCTTGAGGCCGTACAAGGACTTGCGCAAGCGCCAGACCTTGTCGCCGTCCTCAAAACCTCGTGGCTGAGCCACGTAGATCTCCTCATCCAGAGAGCCATGGAGGAACGCATTGTTCACATCCATCTGGAGTAGTCCCCAGTCATGCTGAGCCACTACACCGAACAGAGCTCGAGCTGAGGTCATACGGCCGACAGGGGCGAAGGTGTCAGTGTAATCGATGCCCTCATTCTGAGAGTACCCCTTGACGACAAAGCGAGCCTTGTGGCGTTCCAGTGAGCCATTTGGCTTCACTTTCTTGCGAAAGACCCACTTGACCTGAATAGCCTTCCTTCCAGGTGGAAGGTCGACTAGCTCGTAAACTCCGTGCTCTCGGATGGCGCGAAGCTCATCCTCGCAAGCAGCACACCAAGCGTCAGCATCCTGTGATGAGAGAGCTTCCCTCAGTGTGCCCGGGTCAGGCGCCAAAACGGGAGAGCTCTGCGTGGCAAGAGCACACGCCTCAGTGCTAGGTCTGACGACCACAAGATCGGCTGCTGCATCACCAGCGATGTGGAACTCGCGAGTGACGAGGTCGTGCCCTACTGTACACGCTGGGTGTACCTTTGTGTGCTTAAGGCGGACACTCAGGCCTAGGGCCTTTGTGCCGGTGTCACCACTCGCGACGCTGCGAGTGGAGCGCTTGGGTGCAGACCAGACGCTCGCTGGGCTCCGGAACCCAATGGTCGAAGACGACCGCCAGGCTCACGGGAGTAACCTGGGCTCGAGGGACGCACCTCAGGCTCAGGAACGGGCACAGTCATAGCCGGGGAGAGCTGAGCCAAGGGAGCTGGTGATGTCATGCGAGGAGAGGCGTGTGTGGGAGACACGGGACTCGGTGTGACAGTAGGGACAGATGAGGCAGGACCACACACAAAGGCAGGAGTGCCGGCGGACACAGGAGTACGCACAGGTGTAGGGTCATGGGTACGGGAGGGAGGCGAGGGAACCGGGGTAGAAACCGGTGGTGCTGGAGAAGTCTGTGGGCCGACAGCGATGATCGCTGGGTCATCAAGATCCGCAGACCGTGAAGTGGAGGGAGCTCGAACGGACACATCAGCCTGAAGAGGGGTGCTCGCAGGTGAAGACTCCCCCATCCGGCGAGAAACCTCACACGTAGGGATGTGCGTGACAGATAGCGACGTAATCGACGTCAGATCACGGTAGGTGAGGGACTCAAAGAAGAGCGCGTCGCGTGACTCAAAAATGTGATGACGGGTAGGGTCCCAAAATCGCCAGGCCTTCGATCGCGGGGAGATGCCGACGAAGGCACACAAGCGACCCCGCGGTGAGACCTTGGACCCCTGCTGGTCCTCGGTGTACCACACGAAAGCCAAGGACCCCCAGACGCGAGCGAGACGAAGGTCAGCACGATGGCCGAACTAGAGCTCATACGGTGTGACGTGGTCCGGAAGAGGACCGTGCGGGAGGCGGTTCCAGAACCAAGTCATGTAGGCAAAGCTCTCAAAAGTGAAGGACTCTGGGAGACCGCACTCAGACCGCATAGCACGAACCGCATCCTCCATGGTGCGGTTCCAACGCTCAGAAACACCGTTCTGCTGAGGAGTAGCAGGAGCAAAGACCTGGTGAAAAATCCCGTGCTCAGCGAAGAAGCTATCCATCTCGCCTAGAAACTCGCCGCCACTATCCGATCGGAAAGTGTGCAGCGTGTGGCGGGACTGACGCTCAGCCATCACTAGCCAGAGGCGAACCGCGAGAGCGGCATCACTCTTCTGGCGTAGGCTGTAGACCCACCGCATCCGGGTGAAGTCATCAGTCAGAGTCAGGATGTATCCACCCCTATCGGACATAGAATCGACGGGAAGAGGACCAAGAAGGCCCGAATGGACTAGCTCAAGAGGGCGAAGTACGCGAGACCGTGAGTCAGGGTAGGTGCAGCGATGCATCTTACCCTGGGTGCAGAAAAGACAGTTGGTCTTGGGCGGCTTCTCGAAAGAAGCCACATCAAGACCGAGAGTGGGCTGTATCCGAATGAGCTTCGACACAGTGTCAGAGCTCACATGACACAGACGGGGATGAAGCAATCGCTGGTGCTCAGGAGACAGAACACTAGTGACAAAAACACGAGTTGAATGGGAAGGGGAGCAAGGAGAAGGAGTCCAGGAAACACGGTACAGGTCATCCACAACAGAGGCACGCAGAACAATGCTGCGAGTGTCAATGGCAGTCACAGTCACGGACTCGGCAGTGTGCTCCACAGAGAGTCCCATCAGTGTGTAAGCACGTACAGAAAGCAAACTGAGCTCAAGGTCAGGCACAAACAGCACCTCGGAGAGATACAAGGGGCTAGACGGACCATCGAAGCGCACGACCCCAACACCCTGGACTGGCAAGGACTGACCAGAGCCGGTGTGAACGGAACGAACAGACGCAACATGATCGAGAACAACGAAGTCACTACGACGACACGTCATGTGATGAGTGGCACCTGAATCGATGATCCAAGTGCCACCGACATCACGACAGGAGGACGTCACTGTACAACGGGCAATGGAACACTCGGCCTCAGACGGACGCTGAGCAGCAGGTGGGGAGAAACGACGAAGGGCACAAAGGTGGGACTCATGAATCCAATCTGTACAGTCTGGCCCATCATCATCACATGCCGATTGTGCCCCCCCAAACGAGTCATCCCAAGCCACATGGACAGACGGACCGACAGTCTGTGAATCACTTGGCTGTGACAACACACTCGCACCTCCCTGAAAGCGGAGTGCCAGAAGGTGGCGAAGCTCAGCGATGGTGCGGTCGCGTGGGTCCGGATCACTGCTACTTGCCGATGGGGAAGCAGGAACAGCTGCAGTCGTGGCTGCCATGCGTCCCGAGGAAGTCGAGGCTGACGTGCTGGACGTGGAACGGAGGGCGTGTGCCGCCTGGAGCCCACGAGTAATCCGCGCCCAGTCGAGCGGCTGCTGGCACTCGGTGTAGCGATGGGCGCCGCCACAGTTGTAGAAGTGAACGGACCGTCCGCTGCTACCACTGGAAGAAGACTTCTGCTGTGACTGCTGCTGACCTGGTCCCCGCTTCCCCTTCTTCTTCTTCC
Source organism: Penium margaritaceum (assembly GCA_023375785.1). Classification (NCBI taxonomy): domain Eukaryota; kingdom Viridiplantae; phylum Streptophyta; class Zygnematophyceae; order Desmidiales; family Peniaceae; genus Penium; species Penium margaritaceum. The sequence continues at coordinate 137,080 of SZWC01005269.1, forward strand.
CCTGAGCTGCTGCTACAACACCCTGTGTCTGAGTGGGTGTGGGCGGGGCCGAAGAGGAGGAGGAAGACGAGGACGTGATGGACGATGAAGGAGACTATAGAAGGGATGATGGTGGTGATGCGACGACTACTACAGCAAGGCCAGTCTCCTGATGGGCCACGGCTGCCTCGCGGGCTGAAGTCACCTGGAGGAAAAGCTGATGCGCCCAAGGGAGAAGCTGTAGAGTGGCTGAGAAAGGCTCAAGGATGGCGTCGCTGTACCGTGTGAAGATGTTAGTATACTCAAGGCGAACTCCGAGCATCATCGTACGGAGCGCCCATAGTTGTGTGCCTCCGGAGGTCCCAAGACGCGTGTAGATGCGCATGGCGCGTCGCCAGTAATCGGCTGCAGGCTCTCCAGGCCCCTGACGGAGAGAGTGGAAGGCACGAATGTGTGCTGCNAGGACGTGATGGACGATGAAGGAGACTGCAGGAGGGATGATGGTGGTGATGCGACGACTGCTGCAGCAAGGGCAGTCTCCTGATGGGCCACGGCTGCCTCGCGGGCTGAAGTCACCTGGAGGAAAAGCTGATGCGCCCAAGGGAGAAGCTGTAGAGTGGCTGAGAAAGGCTCAAGGATGGCGTCGCTGTACCGTGTGAAGATGTTAGTATACTCAAGGCGAACTCCGAGCATCATCGTACGGAGCGCCCATAGTTGTGTGCCTCCGGAGGTCCCAAGACGCGTGTAGATGCACATGACGCGTCGCCAGTAATCGGCTGCAGGCTCTCCAGGCCCCAGATGGAGAGAGTGGAAGGCATGTATGTGTGCTGCTCGGGTGGCGTGCGTCTCTGCGGCCAGCAGGGATAGGGCTAGATCCCAACCTCCGCGTGGATCGGCGCCGGTGCCTGTGCCAGGCTCGCCAAGGAAAGGACGGAAGTCGACGACGGTCTCGCATGGCATGGCGTAGAGGAGGCCGCGCATCGCCCTGGTTGCTGTCAGCACCTGTGCTGGGTCTGTAGACTGATACTGGCTGTGGTAGTAGGGCCACACGCCCTCTGAAGTGGCCCAAACCTGAAAGAGGATCTCCCAGCAGTCGAAGCCATCCTCAGTGATGTACCGTGGGGGTGGTGTCTCAGAGTCCTTGGGTTGCCGCTCCGTGGGGAGGGCGACCGCAGGCTGAGGAGGACGAGAGACGGGGAAGACTCCCGGAAGTGGATAGTCACCGGGATAGTCGGGTGACGGTCACACCGTAGGAATCCCAGGAGATCTGGTCCCCGTCTGCAGCTGACGGAGGCACTCCTAAAGAACTCGAATCTCATGATCCGGGGAGTCGTCCGTCATGCCTGGCATGAATGGCTCATCATCCAGGAGGTTAGGAGGTGGTGGGTCAGGTCGAGCTCCTGTAACGGGTGCTGAGCCGACTGCTGTGTAGAGACCGCGATGCCGACAGCCCCCTTGGAAACCTGCCGTGGGGCTGTGGACTGCCTACGCAGGAACTCAGTCAGCGTACGGATGGCATCAGTCTGCTCCCGCTGTAGGCGTCGCATCTCAACCTGCTGGCTCTGCAGGTCCTCAATGGCCTGCGAGCGTGGGCTCAGGACACCAGAAGATGAGGAGGAGGGATCATCTGTCGCCTTCCCCTTGTTGTCCGACGAGTCCATGTCGTCTCTCAGTATGGGTGGACAGGTCAGGTTTGTCGGGTTTCAAAAGCGTTTGCGTTTCTCGAGAATTTGAGACGCTGGCAATTTTTGACTGTCCGGCCAAAAATTTGGCTAAGTATGGTGCTGACGTCAGCATGTGGTTGCTGACGTCAGCACGACCTGATGCCGTCAGCAAGCAGAAATGCTGATGTCAGCTCGACTCCCCCCCCCTTTTTTTTCTCTCGCGGCTCTGCGCGAGCGTGCAGCCGCTCCGCGGCGGCTGCGCGGAAGCTGCGCGTAGGCTGCGTAGCAGCTTCCGCTCAGCTGCTGCTACAACAGTGCTGTCAGCTACAGCTGCAGTTGCGTGGCTGCGTGCGCAGTAGTGGCAGCAGCGGCTGCGCAATGCCGCTGCTGCTGCTGCGTACTACAGCTGCTGCTCGCTGCCGCCGCTGCACGGTCCTGCTGCTGCAGCTGTTGCTACTCTGCTGCTGCGGCCGCAGCTGCCGCTGTTGCTGCTGTGTTGCTGTTGCTGCCGTTGCTGCTGCTTTGCTGTTGCTGCCGCTGCCGCTGCTCACTGCTGCTGCCGTGGCTGCCGCTGCGGCTGCGGGCTGCGGCTGCACTCGCTACAGTCGCCACACGCTGCTGTGGCTGCTGCTGTGGCAGGCTGCTGCTATGGCGCTGCTACTGCCGTTGCTGCTGCTGTTGCTCTGCCTCTATGCTGCTGCTGGCACAGGGGCAACGCCGTTGCTGCGGTCTCACGTGATGGGTGTGGGCTGCGTTGACGGCGACCAGCTGTCTTCGACGGGCCCCAGTGGATCTGCTACAGCGGTGACTCACTGCTGCTGCTCTGCTGCGTCTCTACTGCACAGCTCAATGAGAACTGTCTCACTTCTCTGATACCATGAGAAGATGCAAGGAAGCTTCCTAGCAACACTGCCGTTGACCAGGCGTCAGTGCCTGATCAGACGGTGACGACAGTCACAAGTCATGCACGCAACGACAAGGGTTTGGCTAGGGGACCCAAGGCAAAGTGTCTGAATGCTTCAATAGCATTTGCAGAGAGAGATGACAAATGACAGGTCAATGGCATAAGTACCTGCCGCGGTGCACGGCGGGTGTTGCACGTGGCAGTGCAAGATCTGTCCAAAAACCGGTCCAAAACCACTATTTTGGCCGTAATTCTGTGCACACATGACAGAATCACAAGCCGGACGCTACGACTGGTCACATGCATGCATCTGACACCGAACGGTGGACACACAATGCAAAACATGAAAATCGGGCCCACGGCCAGTCCACCGATAAAGTCCTACGTGCTGCAGAAAAACTGCAGGAGGTCCCGGGTAGCGTCCAGAGCTCTGGAACGGCCGTCGATCAGCTCCAAGCTGGTAGTCCGCCACCGGACGACGCACCGGTACCGCCTGGGTCCGCATCAGGGATCTGCACGAGTATGGACACGGCCGAGTGGTCACAGTAAACTGTACAGGTCGACAGGAACGTCATAAATCACAACAAGAGGACGTGATGACACGACGAGCCTCCGGAGTGTCCCGAGACTTCTCCAGCACCTACGGCAGTGCTGGCGAGACGCGGTCGATGCGTTCTGGCAGCCCTGTTGGCTTCTCCGGAGCTAGGAGAGTTTTCTCGGTGGGTTGAGACCCACGCACACGGTGGACTGTATCGGTGCGTTGAGGAGACCCGGTAGCTGTACTAGCGCTTGCGATGTTCGGAAAGGTGTGTGTGATGTCTGGACGTCGATTCTGAGATTTTCTTGCACTGCTCCTACTTTCTCGGTGGTCGAGACCCGGGCACGCGGAGAGCTGTTCCGGTGCCTCGAGGAGACCACCGTTATTGTTCTCATGGTGTTCGTAGTGTGTTCTCCCCGCTGACTCGTTTGGGTTCAGCGGGGGTGACAGGACCCGGTGCGGCTAGCTGTCGGTGCCCCTACTTAAGCTCGCTAGGGGCTCATTTGTACTCTCTCCTTGTTCTTTTATATTCAGCGTTCCATACTTTACCAAATTCTTGTTGTCTTACATCGCACTCACACACAGAGCTCATGTTCATTGTTTCATGGGCCTACACGTCCCAAAATATTTCCAATTTGGTATCAGAGCGCAGGGGGGCGTGTGAGTAGCAGAAGCAGTAGCAGTGGACGGAACGCAAAGAGAATGCGCCATGTGGTGCCATGCCGGCAGCAATGAGAGGGAGCGCAAAGTGACTGCACATGAATGCCACAGGGGCGGTGAGCCGTGCACAACATCACTAGTGACTGCGGCGGCAGCAGCAGCAGCAGTAGCAGCAGCCGGTGTGTCGCGGAGCAACAGTAGCAACAGCAGCTGCAGCAACGCATCAGCCGCTACAACAACTTCGTCAACAGCAGCAGCATATAGCACCTGTAGTAGCAGCCACTGCAACAGCGGTGGCAGTAGCAACAGCGTGCAGCAGCGACGGCAGCAGCAGCAGCGTGTAGCAACAGTAACAGCGGCTACAATAACAAACAACAACGACGGCAGCATCAAGCAGCAGCAATAGCAGCGGCGGCAGCAGCAAGTAGCAGCAGCAGCTGCTACACAGAGCAGCAGCAGCAACAACAGCAAAAGCCGTAGCAGCAGCAGCAATCGCAACAGCTGCACCTGCCACTGCAACTGCTGCTGCCGCTGCGAGGAGGGCCTCGCAACCCTCCTCTGAGAGGGGGGGGCCCTTTGAGGGGGCCTGTCGGCCCCATTCGCACCCCCCCTCCTCCTCCCCCTCTCAAGGGGGCCCTCGGAGGACCCTGCCGAGCTCCCCCGAGGGGCCCTTCGGAGGGGGCCCGTCGACCCCGTGGCCCCCCTTGGCCCCGTCGGCCTCGTCGGCCGACCGACGGAGGGGCCAGCTCAGAGGGGCGGACAGGACCACCCCCCTCTCTTCCCTCCTCGCTTGCTCGCAGGCTTGCAAGCGAGCGAGCGAGGGGCCCACGTCCCTCGTTTTTTTTTAAGCGAGGGGCGACCTGACCCCTCGCCCTCTGCATTTTGTTTTTGTTTTTGGGGCCTCGTCCCCCTTCTCTCAGGTGACATTCGAGACAAGGGACAGGTGTGCATCCGCGAGGGAGTGGTGATCCGAGTTGACAAAAAAAGACAAAAGGGGGGATAGAAAAAAAAGAAATAGAGAAAAAACAAAAAACCAAAAAAACAAAGNTCCCTCGTTTTTTTTTAAGCGAGGGGCGACCTGACCCCTCGCCCTCTGCATTTTGTTTTTGTTTTTGGGGCCTCGTCCCCCTTCTCTCAGGTGACATTCGAGACAAGGGACAGGTGTGCATCCGCGAGGGAGTGGTGATCCGAGTTGACAAAAAAAGACAAAAGGGGGGATAGAAAAAAAAGAAATAGAGAAAAAACAAAAAACCAAAAAAACAAAGGGGAAAAATCTTTCAATCCCTGCCGCCGACAACCGCAGCCGTAACCCGTCTAGCAATGGCTGCAACACTTGTACTTGTAGCAGCCATAGCAAGAACAATAGCTTCCATAGCAACAACGGTGGTGGTGGTGGAGTGTCGACGACTGCATAGTGCAGAGCAGTTGCTGCAGCGCTTGTAGTCTCCCCTTCCCTGCAACTGCTTTTTTGAGACGCGTCGTGGACCGGCGTCTCTCCGGGGCCCGTGGATTGGTGCACGCATGTCACCCCATAGGATTGATGGCGGATTCGAGTCTTTGCATCTCCAAGGACTGGGTTGTTCACCGCTTGGAGCAGCAGCTACATTTGGAGCCACCCCCTTCTGTTCCAGGAACAGTCTTCGCTCCGTTAGTGGCAGCACCATTAGTAGCCGTAGCTAGTCAGACTCCATACTCTGGGCATACTGTGGTAGTGCAACTTGCCTAGTCTGGTCACGTTTGCTGACCCTGTCGCCGTGACCTCCGGGAGTGACAGTACCTACTAGTCTCATCCTCTCCCGCGGCTTGGTGTTTAACACCGGGAGTAGGTGCCCTCGGCACCTATCCATCGTCTAGCGCACAAGATGAGTGCGCAGACATTTGATCAAGCGTACTGTGCATTCGCGTGCTATTAATGTGGTGATGGACGTCATGGTTGGCGTCGCTGCTGGACGCGCCCTTGCGGCTGGCATCCACCTTGGCTTCAGCCTCATCCGAGCCTGCGTCCTCCACAGCATACGGATCTGCCGGCGTTGGTAGATCCCCTAGCTGGAAATCTGACAAGCATATTTGCCAAGATCCACGGCCTGCGGCAGATGATGTAGTGGCTTTGTGACCTCATCGTCACTGAGCGTGCTTCTGATCCTAGTATGTCGACAGCCTCTTCAACCACATCTTCTTCATCCTCTCTTTCCTCATTCGATGGTGTCCCTTCAGCTTCACCTGTCGGCATGTCCCAGACTTCCACCATCCTCTCGATCCTCCACTCTCCTGCTACGACGATACCACCGCGCCATGACATACCTTCATATAGTCATTTCAGTCGTGTGTCTCCACGGCATCGGCGACAGCGCTCCGCACACCGTGCTCGCGTCGGTTTGGATACATCCTCCACCTCCTCGTCTTCCGTTGCTGTACCTGTCGAGGGGGAGTGTGGTCACCGCGTATTGCCTGCTATGATAGTAGCGATAGGATCCGCACTCGTGCCGGGCCGTGGTGCCCGAGCGTCAGCTCAGGCAGACTCAGATGATACGGTGACAACACATGGCGTGGAGTCTGATCCCGACATGGCGTTTATGGTGGAGACTTGTCTGTCATCATCCGGGCTGGATCCAGATCTTCTATAGCACCAGATTACATCAGGAGGAGCACAGGCACGACATCCTTGGGCGGTGCCATTCGCGGCTTCGACCGATGGGGGCCCGGCGGTGGAACACGAGTCCCATACAGATCGGGATGCGTCTACCGGACTTTTGGAGGAGAGTACGCAGCAGATTCACACCAGTCCGGCGGATGTTGGAGTACTTGGGATGTGCATGTCATCGAGTTCGACATCTACGTTGGGGCAGGAGCCGGACGTTCTGTAGCAGCAAGTTGCATCAGGAGGAGTGTAGGTGCCGCGTGCTTGGACGGTGCCACTCGCGACTCCGACCGGTAGAGGCCTGGCAGTGGAACAGGAATCCCGTGCAGATCTGGATGCCCCATACGGATTTCCGGGGGCGTTGGCACACGCGACACACTCCAGCTCAACAACGGTCGAAGTGCATGAGAAGAGTCGGCCAACTAGTTTTTGAGAGGTTGAGGCATTCTTGAGAGCAGCAGTTATGAGAGATGTCGCTGGGACATATGCTGCAGCAAACACAGCAGGCTCCATCGTCTCATCTGCGCTACTTGAGGACCAGCTTCTGCGTGAGGAGTCGTCCATGTTCCTAGAGTCTACGAGTTCCCGTACACATGACGGAGCATCGACACACATGACGGAGTCACATGTTGGTCCTCACTCCATTATCGAGCATGTGGTAGCGACCAGCCTTCCTGGCAAGACGGTGCGTGAGCGCCAGCTACGCTTGCTGGTTGCCTTGACGGGCATTGTCGATTCAGAGTCCTGCACACCTGTGTCCACTACGACGGCACTGGAGGACAGTGGAGCAGATCCGTACACGCGGATGGAGTCACCTTGTCAATAGGAGCTGAGTTCTACCCTCTCGTGTTCACCTGTTGGTGACCCTCCTGATCACATTGACGTTGAGAGTGGCAGTACTTGTATGGACGACATTTCCACATGCTCCATGGACTCTAAAGACTCCTCCTTCTCATTCTCTCTTGGCATACGACTGCTCACTCCTCATATGACAGACATGAGTTGTGGTGTGGATGTGACACCTACAACTACATCCGATGTACCAGCGTCTCAGCATATTGCGAGTTTGGTTGACCCCCACGAGGATGTAGCAGCACCGGCTCCATCGTCTTCAGTAGCAGAGATGCAGATAGAGCTTTACTCGCGAGTTCTATAGTCTGCATGTGCAGTATCCAGTGAGGCAGATTTTATCTTATGCGAGCTAGACGTGGACCACCTCCACATGTCTCAGGCAGATTACGCCGACCTGTAGCAGCGTGTAGTGATGCTGCAGCGGGAGATGATGGCGTGCCTTCAGTTTCCTCCATCGTCACTCCTGTCGACTCCGTCATCGCTCCTCCTTGTGCTGCTGCCATCACGTACCTTCATCCACCCGACTCAACTGCTCCATCATCACCTTCGTCCATGAATGGTGATCCGGTTATCGCTCCAGCCCTCTTCTTCTGGCCGTACACTCATGTGCGTCAGGGTGCTCTATCCCGCCTCGGAGGCCAGCTCCGCCACTTCATCCACGCTTGCGTATCGCTCGCCCATTCGCTTTCCTCCAGCGTACACAGATGCATCGCAGTAGAGCAGAGAGAGGAGCAACTGTGAGTTGGGATCCTTGGCAGTCACACGAGGACTGGTACACTCCAGGTGATGCAGATTGACGTGAGGAGGCGTAGCCGGAGACACCACTTCGTCTTTGAGCGTGGGCCGACTCGTACATGACAGGGGGAGCCATCTCTGCATGATGGAGAGACCACATTGCCCAGGATTTATTCAGCTACGGAATCAGCATCTCCATCGAGGACATCGCCGCCAGCTTCATCTACCCAGGGGGAGTGTTGTGGGGACCTCGACCTGACGCTCCGTCACGGGAGATCCATGGCGAGGGGTCCATACTCTACTATGAGCATACTACAACAATCGTCGTGTGGCTCATGCCACGTGCCTGCATAGTCGCAGGTGTATGGTAGCATTCTGTTGGTCGAGACCCGGACACCTGGTCGGCTGTACCAATGACACGAGGAGACCATGTGATCGTGAGTTTTGGTGTGTGGCCATATTGCGTGTGGCATGTGCATGCCAGCTGGTTTGCTCATAGTGGTCAAGACCCGGACATGTGGTGAGCTGCACCCGTGTTACGCGGAGACCCCCTTATGATCCTATGTGTTGATTGACGATGCTATTGTGGTCGGCACACAGACACCTAATGGATTGCTCCTAGAGGTCAAGACCCGGGCACAGGTACCGCCAGTGTCACGAGGAGACCCTCTTGCAGCCTGACATGTCTATGGTGTGCATTACACTGGCTTGTGTGCGTGCGCATGACTCTTCTCATGGTCTAGACCTGGACACTTGGTATGATGTGCCTGTGTCGTGAGGAGACCTTTGATGGAGAGCAGTTGTGTATGTGTGTGTGGTTTACTGGTGCACATTGTGGTTTGACATACGTTGTTGTTCCGTGCCTTTGTTCATTTGTTCTGGCGTGGACGGCTATGTCAGCCAGGGGGAGTGTTGGGTTGTGTTGCTTCCACCCGTCACGACTGACGCCAATGCATTATCCATATACCCACGTTGGCGGTATATGATAGAGGAGGGCGTGACGACACGAAGAGCCTCCGGAGTGTCCCGAGACTTCTCCACCACCTACGACAACGCCGGCGAGACGCGGTCGATGCGTTCCGGCAGCCCTGTTGGCTTCTCCGGAGCTAGGAGAGTTTTCTTGGTGGGTTGAGACCCACGCACCCAGTGGACTGTACTGGTGCGACGAGGAGACCGGGTGGCTGTACTAGCGCTTCTGATGTTCGGAAAGGCGTGTGTGATGTCTGAATGTTGATTCCGAGATTTTCTGTCACTGGTCCTATTTTCTTAGTGGTCGAGACCCGGGCACTCGGAGAGCTGTTCCGGTGCCCCGAGGAGACCACCGTTATTGTTATCATGGTGTACGCAGTGTGTTCCTTCTGCTGACTTGTTCGGGTTTAGCGGGGGTGACGGGGCCCGGTGCGCCTAGCTGCCGGCGCCCCTACTTAAGCCCGCAAGGGGCTCATTTGTACTCTCTCCTTGTTCTTTTATATTCAGCATTCCAGACTTCGCCGAATTCTTGCCGTCTTGCATAACACTCACACACAGAGCTCATGTTCGTTATTGCATGGGCCTGCATGCCCTAAAAAATTTCCAATTATTGTCGCTGTCATCATTTTTGTTGTCCCCAATGTTATAGTAGCATCATCGTACTGGTGGCCTCTGTCATCGTCATAGTATTCTTGTCCTCCTCCTTTGATACCGTCAAGGTCATCACGATCGTCATCATCACAGTGCTATGCCTTCCCTCCTCACTTGTGAATCTTGTTATCTTTGTCCTCTTCCTTTTCTATTCCTTGTCTCTTTTCCTCTATCTTTCTCTTTTCCCTCCATCCCTCCCTCAATCACTCCCTCCCTCTCCCCCCCCTCTCTCTCTCTCTCTCTCTCTTTGTTTGTGTGTGTATATGTCTCCCTCTTTCTCTCTCTCTCTCTCTCTCTC
>SZWC01005270.1:3126-16163 GCA_023375785.1 Penium margaritaceum
CCTCCCCCCCCCCCCCTTCAACCCCCTTACCCTTTCCACCGGTACAACTCTAGCTCAATCCATACAACATAGTTAGTTACCACCTTCTTAGAAGCTTCCTAATACACCACTTCCCTATATACACACTTCTTCTAGTGTACAAAAGTCCTACGATTAACTCTACCTCCCTTCGCGACGTCCTCCATTGTAGCTAAGTGAAGAAGTACCAACAATGTTGTCGAATACGTCTCTTGACCTGTATGTGACAAGGTCAAGGCAAGCAGACAAGCTGGCATAGACTTTAAGTCGGGCCGGTGACAATCTCTTACTGGAAATCAGTATAATTGATGATGTCCCTCTCGGAGGATCAAGCGCTCTAAATCAAAGCACATAAGATCCTTGGTTTTTCAGAGCCAGGGACTGCCGAATACACAGCGAATGGATGAAGAAGGTTGAGTACCTCCAACGTGATAATCTGTGGACATCCTTGAATGTAAATACAAGTACCGATCACGGGTACTGTACGCTTGTCACTGATGACAACTGCGTCATTCCATGGCTCATACATCAGGCCTACCTCTCGAATAAAACCAAGACTAACAAAAGAATTATCCCCTCCAGTGTCAGCCAATACGTTCACAGAGCACCAACTAGGTGTCCTTTGAACTATATCATCATATTGCCTCCACTCTTCTTTGTAAACAAGCTAGACGACAGTAAGTGTCAGGAGAATGCAAGAGCTGAGACAGTGACAGCAGAAACAGGTAGAAGCAGCGGAACATGCATGACTGCATCAACGGAATGATGGAAGCAGGAAGAGTAAGCAGTTCCGAAGAGTTAGTCGCAAGGCTTGAGAAAGGAGTGAGGTACCGGAGAGGCAAGGTAGATAGGCATTGATGATAGAGAGGAGTAAGGCGAGTGATGAGCTGATGTGAGTTGAGCAAAGAACAGCAGGGCGAAGAGATGTGAACTGGGAATGGTCGGCGAAGGAAGTGGAGGCGAGAAGCAAGCAGAGCGAGGACACGGCGGTGAAGCCGTGGAACCAACAGGGAGAACAGGATGCAAAGAACTGTTCTGGTTATCTTGGAGGGAATGAACATCCTCCATATAAGTAGACAGAACACGACAAAGCTTTATGGAAACAATGGCTTCTGTGCTAGCCGGACGCGTCTGTGCCGTGCGCAGATATTAGGGAAGCGGCTAGGATCCGGTGCAACGGTCGTGCACCGGGCCGTTACTGCGTTGGTGGTTTCTCTGAGGAGATGAACCTTATTGAGAATAATAGAGTTTTGGGGCTTTTCCGTGTTGTGGACAGTCTCCTTGTTGAGGTTGCTGGTGCTTGACACCTTGTCAGAGTCGCCTATTTTCAACAGCCCTCCCCGACGCCGATAAGGTGTCCACGGACTATTTCCTCAATCTGTTCAGTGCCCGGATCGATATGGTGCTTTGCACAGCACTCCTTGGTACAGTGTCGAGGGTTTTGAAACCCAACAAGCAGTGGAGCCTCTAAAGTAAGAGGTGGTGCCGTGCAGGGAGCAGGTAGTGGGCAGAGGCATATGTGCACGAGGTCCTTCCACATGAAGTAGAGGTTTCCTGAATGAGCATGGAGGACGGGATGGAAGGTTGGATCGGAGATAAGGCACAGTGCCTTCCTGATTCCCTTTTCCATGGTTGGGCTGACTTCCTTGTTTGAGGTGCTGGGTGGTTGGAGGCCAGCGATGATGGCTCCTCCTTGAATGTAGACTTAAGAGAAGGTTGCGAGGCACTCTCTTGACCATTCGAAGGCATTGGTCCGTCCTCGACTGGAGAGGGTCAGAATGGGGAGTCGAGCCAACAGATGTTGGGAGAAGCGATGAAAGTTCAGTGGTCCATAGGCATCTGTGAAGGAGTTTCTGAAGAAGTCTTGGTGTGCCATAGGCGGGTATTTCACCAGAGAACTTGAGATGGTAGTCATGATGGTTAGTTCTGGTAGAGATGATAGTGGAGGAGGCGCGGAGGCAGGGCTTTCTGTGATGCGGAGAGCTTGGTGTGAGTACACGTCGCTGCTGATGCAACAAGGAAGCTTCTTGTGCTGAGCAGAGGATGAAAGCGAATGATAGTGGAGGAGTGACTGATGGTAGAGTGGGCGCAGGGGCAGAACCATGTGCGCTACGTAAGTTTTCAGCGTGGGCACAGGTCGTCGCAAATCAGGCGATGCGGCCGGACGGATCTGTGTGCCGAGCAAATGAACGCAGACGATGGCGGAGGAATGAATGCTGATGGAGGGAGCGCAGGGGTGAAACCTCATGCGCAGAGGAATGGTTCGGCGTAGGCGCAGGTCGTCGCGGAATGGGCGATGCGACCGGGCGGATCCTTGTGCCAAGGAGACGATGAAAGCTGATGATGACGAAGGAATGATGGATGGCGGAGTGGGCGCACGGGCAAAACCACGTGCGCTGCTGAAATAGGGGGATGGAATGCGGCAAGGGGAAGGCGAATGCCAACGCGCCGCGAGAAATCTGCTGCCAGCATGGGTGAAGGCTACTACAAAATGGGCAGCTAGCTCGTGCACATCCTTGTGCTGGCCGCGGATGCTGATGATTGCTGATGAAGAGGCGGGAGCTGATAATATAGAATTGGGCGCAGGGACGAGTCGCGTGCGTTGCGAAAGTTTTGGCGTGGGCACAGGTCATCGCGGAGCGGGCGATGCGACCGGGCAGATCCTTGTGCCGAGCGGAAGATGCAAGCGGAAGCAAAGAAGCAACTTGATGGCGGAGGATGGAGGAACACTTGGTGATTGAGTGGGAACAGGGACGAAATCACGTGCGCTACGAGGCAATGCTGATGATGACGGAGCGAAGCTGATGAGGGGTGATTCGGAGGAGGCAAAGGAAGCTGAGATGAGGCTGATACGAGGATGGCTGGTGGGGACGCGGATTCTTAACAGGAATGAGTAGAAGTGCAAAGGCTGAGGGAGAAGAGGCTGAGGCGTGGCGAGACTGATGGAGAAGCGATGATAGGAGGAGGATGATGATCTTTTGATGAGGGTGATGGATGAGCAATAGTAGGAGGCGGAGGACGGGGAAATGAAGGAAGCGGCACTGGACGCAGGGCGAGGCAACCAGTTCCTTCCTTGTCGGGAGAGTGACGGCTTGTTCCCCAGTTGGCCCGAGACCGACAGGCAGGAAGACTGGTGGTGTCTGATATCCTAACAGCGAGAGGAACCCGGCTGCAGCGTGGTAGGTCGTAAGATGGGCAGGGATGCCAGTCCGTGGATGTCAGGAGAGTGACGGCTTGTTCCCCAGCTGGCCCGAGACCGACGGGCAGGAAGACTGGCGGTGTCCGATGTTGTGATGGCGGAAGGCGATCTGCCGTTGCTGAAGACGAGTTGAGGCGGTGCGGGAGAGCGGCTCGAGGCGATGGATGCGAGGGAACTAAGGTAGACGAGGAGGATGGAGCAGATGATGCTGATCAAGAGGATGACGAAGGCGGATGCACTTGCGGAAGCTGGGATGCTGAGACACAGCAGGTGGCGGGCGGCAGGAAGCTTCCAGGAAGATGATGGCAGATGGCGGCTCGAGAGCTGTTTGCGGTTGTTTCTGACGACGAGTCACCAATTGACAGCTGCGAGCGCGGGATGGACGCAGGGCGTTCTCAGGATGACAAGACGTTTCTTCTGCATGAGGAGCACTTCAAGCGGAGCTGCTGATATCAGCTGCTGGCGAAGCAGAGAGGCGCAAGATAACGATGGCGGTAGCGGAGGAATTCCGGCCAGAGGAGTAAAGCGATGGCAGCGGCACAGAGACGACTGAGTCACGGGGCACCAGATGATGTTGCCTGATGCTCTGATAATGTCAGGAGAATGCAAGATCTGAGACACTGACAGCAGAAGCAGGTACAAGCAGCGGAACATGCATGACTGCATCAACGGAATGATGGAAGCAGGAAGTGCAAGCAGTTCTGAAGAATTAGTCGTAGGGCTTGAGAAAGGAGCGAGGCACCGGAGAAGCAAGGTAGATAGGCGTTGATGAGAGAGAGAGGAGGAGCAAGGCGAGTGATGAGCTGATGTGAGCTGAGCGAAGAACAGCAGGGTGAAGAGATGTGAACTGGGAATGGTCGCCGAAGGAAGTGGAGGCGAGAAGCGAGCAGAGCGAGGACACGGCGGCGAAGCCGTGGAACCAAAAGGGGGAACAGGATGCGAAGAAATGTTCTGGTTATCTTGGAGGGAATGAACATCCTCCATATAAGTAGACAGAAAACGACAAAGCTTTATGGAAACAACGGCTTCTGCGCTAGCCGGACGCGTCTGCGCCATGCGCAGTTATTAGGGAAGCGGCTAGGATCCGGTGCAACGGTCGTGCACCGGGCCGTAACCGCGTTGGTGGTTTCTCTGAGGAGATAACCCTAATTTAGAATAGAAGAGTTTTGGGACTTTTCCATGTTGTGGAAAGTCTCCTTGTTAGGGTTGCTGGTGCTTGACACCTTGTCGGAGTCGCCTTTTTCCGATAGAAAGTTGAGTTTGCAATAAACACGGAATCAATATGGCAGATGCTGCAACCCCCATGATTCACCCAGTCAAGTCCACATCTTCTGGTCCCGTGTAAACTTGGCTAGCACCTTTTGAATTTAACGCAGTCCAAATCCTCGTCTAAAGGTATTGCAAGCGTGATTGAGCTCATTGCTTTGAGGGTACATTGCTGCAATTACTGTATCACACAACTCCTGTACAGTGGTCGGTGTCATCACCAGTAAGCATGTTCAATCATGCATCTCGTCCGGAGATGCAAGGTTTAGTGGAAAATATCAATCAACATGTGTAGAATGAGGTTCAACGAGAGGGGAGAAAACAACAAAAAAATAGACCTTGTTAACAATTCAAATTGTTTCACATCCTCGTCTGAAAACATGTTCCTACACTTGTGATCCACTTTTATCCCTAAGTGGAACTTCACGCAGGGATAGAGAAAAACCGCACCGCAACCTTGTCCGTTCCCACGGCTAGGCCCATTGCCACGGCTGCGGCCATGTCCACGGCCCTATCCACGGCCTCCTACTGCACCATCTCCATGAGGTGTTGCGGTTGCATCCAACACCGCCACCTCTTTTTTTACCACCAGTAGCCTCATGGCACTCATTCCTGAAGTGGCTAGGCTACATAGAGTTGTGGAAACGTCCCTCATGGAAGACTGTATCACGCCGCTCATGCGCTGCCTGTAGCTCGTCATTGTCGCGGCCACACTTGTGGTTGGGTGTCTTGTGTCCACCAGTCTTCTGATTGGAAGATTTACAGGCTGCTTGCCCTTGACGATGTCCCGCTACCCGGTTGCCCCTCCAGCCTCTGCAGCATCCATGCACATGTTGCGGTCTTGCGTTGCACACGCGTTCGGTCTTGCATCCGACTAGTGATTCGGGTTTGCTAAGTACACTCCATTTATGTAATCATGCAACACCCTCCAGCTTGTCCAAGCCTAGCCCACTGTCATCGTAGTTATCTTGTCCTTCACCTCTCGCTTGCAAGACTATCACACAAATACTCTAAGAGTAAGTACTCTAGGTACTTGAAGATCTGGATACCATCGCCCTCGGTGAAGCTTTTGGCTTCTTCCACGAGTACGGTGAACTTGCTCAAATATGCCTCAAGCGAGCAAATCAACTTCTTGAAGTCCTTGATCATGTAGAAGGCATGTTGTACATCCTCGCAATGAATGCACTTCTTGTGCATGATAGCGTAAATATCTCCACGACATGGGCTGCCACTTGAGATGTGGCCGCTATGCACACGACTCCTTGACCACATACTTGAAAAGCTTGTCTTCCAGCCGGGTCATGGCAAGGTCGTCCCACTGACCGAGTGGAGCCTTGTGGACATGCAAAAATGTTCTCCATGCAATTCAGTCCGTCGGTCAGCGTCACGTTCATCTGGAATATCTCCACACTATAGATGAAGGATGTGTTCATGATCGGCCTTGATGTGATCGAGATAGGCAAGTCCTCGCTGCCACTAGCTGTGGCATCAGTACCTGCGGCACGATCTGATTGCTGCTGCATATGCACCTGAGTCATGCTCTGCAAAGCCTTGTGAAGGTCGTCGCATCGGCGGGTTGCCTCATGAGCGGTCGGATGCTGCAGCTTGCAATCACAGTCGAGATCCATGATTCTCTGCCTGACATGGGCCAGTAGGTTGGAAAATGCAAACTTTAATTCTGATATCGTCAGATTCTTGGTGATAACCTCAAGGGTCTCACGCTGTCCATACACCTTCACCCACAAAAGGAGGGTACGGTTCACGTACACACCTTCGAGGAGTCCCACCTTCTAAAGGAAGCTGTCGTCGGTGACGAAGCTCGAGTGGACGTGGGTCTGTCCCATCACAGCCACATCCTAGGAAGGGGGTCCGCCCCCAATCCTCTGGTTGGTGTCGTACCTCTACCGTTAATGGTGATCTTGAGTCGCCCCGCCACCTCGGCAGCCAACTTAACAAGCCTCCAACGGTTGGTGTGAATTACCTTCGCTGCAGCATCTTCGGCTCGTGCTTACAAGAAATTCTTGCGTGACTGCTTTCGGTGCCTTTGCTGCTGTTGGCAGCCTTGCTACTATCGGCAACGTCTTGCGATTTGGTGGGCACCTTGCCTCTCTAAAGCGATCAGCTCAAGTTTGCCGCTCGACGATGGTGACTAATGTGATCCTCATCGCCTCACCATCGTCAACTTTGTGCTCTTCGTCGGGGTCCACATTCGGGTGGTTCTCCTCGAGCATGTCCTCGGTCACATGGAGGTCATCCATGTGTGCGTCGACATGCTCATCGATACTGTTTTGACTCGTACGCTTCTTGGTGTTACCGAGTTTAGCGTAGGTTACCTTCGGCAGTACGGTTGCTGTTGCTTTGGCAACCATGCTCACGGCGACGACTCCAAAACTTTGGAGTCCTTCAAGGGCATGTGGTGAGGATGTTACCACCTTCCGGCACTTGTCATCTGTCTTGTGTGTAACTAGCACGTGAAGACCCTCTTGTGGAGGTCATCCTACAACCTTGGAGAGTTGTGGCCTCTCGAGGTGTTTGATTTTGCGCTTATGATTGGTGAGGCCACCAGGAACATATTCTATCTTTTTACACAGCCGTGGACGGTCCAACCACATGGTAAAATCTGAGCTTTCCTAGGCTGCCACGGTCAACACAATCACGTGGTAGAAAAAAACTAATTTCTTGGCCACCACGTTCGGTGCAAAAATGTGGGTTTTGAGCTAACTTCCTAAGCCGTTACTCATGGCACTGGATAGCCTATTGAGCCAAGGAAAACAGAAATATAAACAAGGAGTAAAGGCAATACAAGACAATAGAGCATCGCTTAAAGAACGAGGACGGGAGTAGGACTACAACTCTAATCTATGGTCCAGAACATCTCACGCTCTTTCTAAACCCCTCTCGTCTTCTCTTGTATCTTCTAGCCTTCCTTGGCCTCTTCTTGTGCTCTCTTGATACACCTTGCGCCTTCTCGGAGGCGTCTTCCTTGTACTCCATGATAATAGGGAGGCCTCCAAAAATCACCAAAGTATCTCCTTCCTTCTTTTTCTTTTCCTTTCAGGCCGTGAGAGTTCCTGGTCTTATGGAGGAGCACTGTCCTAATTCTTGGTTGAAGGCGGGAAGAGAGAAGCTTAAAGATAGAGGATAACTGGTGGTTTTATGGGTGGGCACTCCCCATCCCTTCCAACAAAAATCCACCTAGCTCCTTGCAGTGGAGAAGAAGCTTAGAGGAGTTCGGAGGATGAAGTAGAGCTCCTCAAGAGCTTTCTAGTACAACATCGTCATCGTCAGAGTTCGCAAAATAGCATCCAGGGCTCGCTGGAGGGATTTTTCCCTCCGTGTCACTCTGGACACAATCGTTATCAACAACCCGTGCAGGGAAACTTGAACATTCCAAGTCTCTAGCGGCCCGTTTCCAATTTTACCTCACCCCCTTCTTCTTGGTACAGAAAGTGGGGGTATTACCCCAAAAGCCGAGTTTGCATGAGTTTTTCAGTTTTGAAGCTCGACGTTTGTCATAAAGAAAATTGAGTTTTGTTTTTGATGCGTCGGCATAAAATTGTCGCGTGCGAGGCACGATTGGTGATTTCACACCGACTTCTCTCACGGAACCCTCGCTCTCAGTCTTGCTCTATCCCTCATCTTCACTCACTCTCACTAGCAAGGAGGGCAAGTGGGGGCAAGGGCATGAGGTCACGAGCCTCGTCCTCAAGGCCCTCATGTCCTCTCAGCCGCCGATCGAGCAACCTGCTCAATCGGCGGTTGGTGGCTTGCCGACGGGTGGCCTGCCGGTCACCTGACCGGCCGCCGGCCACCTTGCCGGCCGGTTGCCAGCCGACCAGCGGCCAGCGCGTGGCTGGCCGCCGGCCAGTCCTCGCCATAGCGTGGGATGGTTGAGAACCACCACCTCGCTATTGCGAGGTGGGAGGGCCAAACCGGCCCTCCTGCTGCACATGTACATTGATTGTTGCAGGAAGCTCACGTGGTAGCATGCCCACATACACTTTAGGATGATGCGCATTATTTTACATGCTTAGTTGGTGTTATAGTTGCTTAGACTAGTTGCCGGGTGGTGTTCGTGCGTGATGCACGAGGTGTGGCTCTCTCACCGGTCTAAGTTCTCGCTCCACCCAACTACACACTAAGCGCTTCTTACGTTCAAGAGAGGTGGAGGAGAGCATTGTTGTGTAGATGAATAGGTAGACTGGCGATCCGCCGCAGGTGCAATACCACCGGATGTCCATGTCAATTACTGAGAGATGCCTGAGTGCATCAACAATAGTTGCCTTATCTCCTCAAGAGAGTCGCTTTGTTGTTGCTGTTTTTGCTGTTGCTCATCCTGTTGCTTAGGATGTCAGTGAGCGCGACTTAATCACCTCCAATGAGGAGGAGCCGCATGAGTTAGCCAATTCCCTCCAATTGTCATAGGTGGACACCATGGATAGTGCTCTAGCTGCTGCTGCCTCTACTGTGCTGCTGCTATTGCTGAAAGTGCTCCTTCTCTGTCCTAATGTTGTTACTATTGCTACTACTTCCACTAATGCTCATACTGCTGACACTTCTGCTGCTAGTGTTGTGCCTCTGCCATTACTTTGACTAATACTGCTCCTATGACTACTCTCACTAGCACCATGATTATGCTGATTTGAGCGACGGTTTTTGGCTGATGCTGACATCATCTTGCATCAGCTGCCAATAACTGGCTGCTGCCTTTGGCGGTCTCGTCCGGCCTTACCGACGTTGTCGGTACACCTACATCGGATCTATCAGCCTACACCATCTCTTGCTGGTGGTCCCCGTCTGTAGCTGTTCGCGGCAGCCTTCGCAGGCCCTCGCTTGCTGTTACTAGCCGTCGTTGTCCTCAACGGACTCCACTGGCTCTGCCGGTGACGTGGGCGTGCTCCATTGGGCCCGGCGGCCTTGATGGTCGTTGCCAGTTTTCGCCGGCCACTGGCTCCCGCCGTCCCATGCTAGCCTCACCACCAGCATGGTCAGCCTGTTTGGCCTTGTTGCTGGCCTAGCCAGACCCGCTGGCCTTGCTAGTCATGCTGTCAGCCCTACCGGTTATGTCGGCCTTGCTACTGGACGCATGGGCCTTCTTGGAGGTAGCACACTCGCCGCTGCTGGTGTTGTTCGTGGTGGTGTTGCTGCTACAGCATGTCTTCCGCATGTTGTAGCAGCTGTTCATTAACTGTAGGTGGGTGGATGACCACATGACGACGCCTCAGCGCCAGCTGGATCCGCATCAGGGGTCTACACTTGCATGGACGGGACAGAGTGGTCACAGTTAGCTGTTCTAACTGAAGGGAACAGATTAAATATGAACAAAGACATGCCACTGGCATCACAATTCTTATTGCTGAAGTTTTCAGTGACTTTGCCACACTATTTATTATGACATCATATGTACCCAACGTCTCAAAATTCAAGGACGCAGCCAAATCTTCATTCCGAAAATTTGTGCAGAACACTCCATGCTTTTCATTTACCCTTTGTCTCACCTCAGCTCAACCTACCACTATAGTAACAAGGACAAAAGTTGTAGCAGTTGGGCTGGAACGGATTTGATTTCATTCTATCTGAGAGCCTAAATCATATTTTACATGGCCACTGCGGCAGAAGATGTGGTGTCGATTTTATGTTGGTTATAACTCTTCAAGTTTGAACGGGTAGTGGTGTAAAATGATCCTCCTTGCTATGCAAGATCGCAATTACACACCACTGATATGGCATGGACACAAAGTTGGATGTAATTTGATTATTTTTTTAACATTTTGGACAAAGCCACTTTCATATTTGAAATGTAGTAACGAAATGCGAAATTTTTTGGGTGTATGGATGACTTCGCTATCCCAACATCTATTTCTTCCCTCCTCGATGCTTTCGCTAGGTGTTTGGGTTCAATCCTCGAGCTTGTTCTTGTGATGAGATAGCCCCATTGCCTCCGTTTCTCAAGGGCAGTGGCCAAAGAGAAGTGGAGGAGTGATCATATACTCGCAGAATTCTTGATAAAGCTTCGATATCCACGACTAGCACAAGCTTAGCACCGTATCGAATTTCAGAACTGTGAGAACACAATATCTAGAAATCTTACGAGAAAATGCTACACAAAATATTGTGACGCAATCGTAATGTCAATGCAACATGGTCTGCAATATCGACATATTGACGTTTCCTAACCTAGACAAAAATTCAGAAATCCCTCCATAAAGGGATTTGAATGGGGGGGGAGGGGGGGTCAGAAATGGTACATCCTTGACGTACACGAGTCCCTAAACTCCGCGACTTTAGAGAATTGTCCTTACGTTTGTGGCCCATGTTAACCTGAGGATTTTTACGCCTTTCAACGAGGGCATTTTGGCTAACTGCCCCAACCTTTGGTGTTCCGTTCCAGAAGGTTCTGACAACTTCGACCGCTTTCTAGATTTGCAGACAGAAGTTTCGCAAACTACATCGATATTTTGATACTATTTGAATGACGTCTCAAAAACGATTGACTTTTATAATAGCGTGCCTCCATAATCTTTAAGTCCCTTGAATTTCTCGACGGAGCTTCTCGAAGTAGCCACTCACGGCATGACCTTGTACCAACTGCTCGGCCCGAGCGCCCAGGACCCAATGAATGCTTTAGTGCGATTCTTGTTATTGTATGTATGTGCTGGACTTGTTCGACACTTGTTATTGAAGTACACAAATAGCTTATTCAGATTTTCCAAATCCTTGAACCGCCTTCTGCTCCGTACCTCATCCCTATGAACCACCCATATTTTACCCGATGTAACACTTGGTATCAGAGCACAACGATGCTAGAAGGATATTGGTTTTTTGGAGCGTGCAGAGATGAAGTCGCCGTGTGCTCTAATGCAGCAAGAAGGCCATGCTGCTGTCTAGGATCTGTGTGCCCAGCAAGCTAGTCTTGTACTTCTAGAAGACTCAGATTGAACTTGTAGTTGAAAAGGACTGTCAAGTACAAGTATGGTACAAGGGAACAACGACACATCACAATCAGCTCAATGCTATGACACAACCTGCCCCATCGGAGGGCACCACACCTTGCTAGGCTGTTAAGGCTGTCCTTGCAAGGTTCTCAGCACGGTCACCATACTTTTGGTTTAAATTGGCCTCCACATTGTCAGAACAGCCTCCTCTCCACACTGGCACCCACTGCTTGACGTACTGGGTCGTCAGAGGACTTCTGACCCTCCTAAGCAAGCTTGCAGAGTACTTTCAGGCTTACTGAGTCAAGAGAGGAGAACTCCAACAGAGTCCGTCCAAACTAGATCAAGACTGTACAAAAGAGCTGACAATAGACACTAGCTCTGGGCTCAGTGCCTAGACACGGCTCTTGGCTCAAATATGAGAAACGTCTTGTGAGGCAGCTTTAGCAAGGGTGCTCTACACGGCTACAGTCTTGGACGTAGTCTGGCCACCTCCTCTAGGTAGTCAAGTCTTCAATAGTCAGGGGCGTCCACCAACCCAGGCTGGCAGAAGGCTGCCAGGTTGACATGGGTCTTCAAGTAAGAGAGCGTTTAGAGAGTCTTGGTCTAAGGCGTTATCTGGCAAAGATAGACTGTTGGTGTAACTATTGAGTGAATTTTCTGCTATAGTTACTGGACTGACTGAGTCCTGTCTGATTTTATGGTGGAACCTGGCAAGTTTTCCTGCTGCTCTGTGCTTTGAGGAAACTTTGTGTTGTAGGATCGTAGCTTCCAACTCAAGGAACCTTTCTTCAGAGCACGTCGCTTCCTCCCCTACAAAGCTTCCACTTGATAGTGGTCCCAGTTGCTAAGTTGTGCATGTAGTCATTGACGTAGGGCGGTCCCTGCTTCTCGCTCTGCATATTGTTACTGACTTGTGAATGCATACATTAATGCAATGCACAATCGTGCACCCATGCACATATGTAGAGCGGTTCCCACTCTTGGCCTTGCGTGTTGCTGCTGAGTCACGCTGATGCAGCCACTCATGCAGGACGGCCCTGACTACCTTGTCAGGTGTAGTCCTACCCTGACTAGACCTAGCCCAGCACCCAGCAGTGCTTGCTTGCACTGCAAGTTGGGTCGACAGGCATGCACACCCCTGTTGTGTATGCAGCATAGAAAGATCCAGGCTCCTTTTCCCCCCTCGGACCTAGAGCCCAGAATTAAATCTGGCCTGTATAGTAGGAAATTTCCGGCCAAGCCGCACCTCGGTATATATGGATACATATTTATAACTTCACGTACACACCTCCAATTGTCAAACCGACTGCGCCATGTCAAAGCTCTCGATCAATCCAGTTACTGCTCACTCCAACAAGGGACAGCCAATGCATTAATTACCAGGCGACAACCTCACACGAGTCTTCAGCGCATCTACACCGTTGAGACGTTTACAGACCTTGCGACAACAACGATGAACGGAGCAAGCACACCCAATTACGAGCAGTAGTAACGATCATTAGCACGCGAAAAACAGCACTCTTAAGATGAACCAGGCTGGAGTGGCAGCTTTTGTAGCAAGTGACGCAGCACCAACGATCCCGACGGCCAGCCCGGTGACGGACCCCTCGGCTTGG
>SZWC01005270.1:17252-41348 GCA_023375785.1 Penium margaritaceum
ATTATACACTAGTGTACATTTAGCACCCATCACCCCATACACTCCCCCTATTCACTCACCATATATACCCCCCCCCAGGCCCCCCACATTCACTTGCACAAGTGAATCACAACATGATATACTAGTGTATATTTAGCACCCATCTCCACATACACTCTCCCCATACACTCACCACATACAACCTCCCCTCCTCCCACATTCACCTTCACATCTGAATCACAGCATTATACACTAGTGTCCATTTAGCATCCATCATCCCATACACTCCCCTCATACACTCACCATATAGAACCCCCTCCTCTCGCTCCACATATTCACTTTCACATGTGAATTACAGCATCATACACTAGTTTATATTTAGCACACATCTCTCCATACACTCCCTACATACACTAGTGTATAATATTGTGATTCACAGGTGCAAGTGAATGAGGGGAGCGAGGGGGCGGGGAGGAGGGGGTCTATATGGTGAGTGTATGAGGGGATTGTATGGGGTGATTGGTGCTAAATGTACACTTGTGTTTAATATTATGATTTAAATGTGCAAGTGAATGTGGGGGAGGGAGGGGGTTGTATGTGGTGAGTGTATGAGGGGAGTGTATGTGGAGATGGGTGCTAAATGGAAACTAGTGTGTCACACTATGACTGAGATGTGCAAGTGAATATGGGAAGTGAAGGAGAGTGGTATATGTGATGAGTGTGTAAGAGCTTCCAGGACATACATATTCTCCACGTACCTTAAAAGGCACCTTCCAAGAAATCACATTACTTCACCAGCACCCCCCATACACTCACCACATACAATCCCCCCCTCCCCAATCCACTTGCACATATGAATCACAGCATTATACACTAGTGTACATTTAGCACACATATCCACATGCACTCCTCCCATACACTCACCACATATAGCCCCCTCCCCTCCCCCCACATTCACTTGCACATCTAAATCACGGAATTATATACTAGTGTACATTTAGCACCTATCACCTCATACAGTCCCCTCATACACTCACCATATACAACCCCCCTCCCAACCCCCCATTCACTTGCACATGTGAATCACAGCATTATACCCTAGTGTACACGTAGTACCCATCTCCACATACACTCCCCCCATACAATCACCACATACAACCCTACCTCCCCCTCTATATTCACTTACACATCTGGATCACAGCATTATACACTAGTGTATATTTAACATCCATCTCCTCATGCACTCTCCACATTTACTCACCATATACATCCCCTCCCCCCCGTCCCCCCTTCCACCCTCCCTCCACATTCACTTGCACATCTGAATCACAGTATTATACACTAGCGTACATTAAGCACCCATCTACACATACACTCTCTCTATATACTCACCACATACAACATCTCCCCCTCCCCTTCATTCCCCTCCCCCCTCCCACATTCACTTACACATCTGAATCACACCATACACCAGTGCACATTTAGCACCCATATTCACATGCACTCCTCCCATACACTCACCACGTACAACCTCTCTCTCCCTCCACATTTACTTGCACATCTAAATCACACCATTATACAGTAGTATACATTTAGCATCCATCACCACATACACTCCCCCGATACACTCACCATATAGAACCCCCCCACCCTCCCACACTCATGAACATGCACATATGAATCATAGTATTATACACCAGTGTACACTTAGTACAGTTCTCCACATACACCCCCTCCATAAACGCACCACATACAACCCCCCTCCCCTGTTCACTTAAACATCTGAATCACAACATTATGCACTAATGAAAATTTATCACCCATCTCCCCATACACTCCCTCCATACACTCACCTTATAGAACCCCCTCCTTCCAACATTAACTTGCACCTTTGAAGAAAAACATTACATACCAGTGTACATGTAGCACCCATCTCCACATACACTCCCCCCACACAATCACTGAATAGGAACACTCCATGTCAGAAACTTCATGTAACCGTTATACATCATCATACTAAACTATTCACCCATATGATGGTGTACAAAATGACCCTGATTAACCATACCTCTTAATGAGAGAGAAGGACACCTGCCTCTGATCGAGCGGCCCACGATGCAGCGGGGGTTACGGGAAGCAGCAGAGGTGGAAGTAGCAGAGAAAGTTGCGGCAGTCCCTCAATTCCAACAGATATCT
This sequence comes from Penium margaritaceum, assembly GCA_023375785.1. NCBI lineage: Eukaryota > Viridiplantae > Streptophyta > Zygnematophyceae > Desmidiales > Peniaceae > Penium > Penium margaritaceum. The sequence goes on from SZWC01005270.1 coordinate 19,428, forward strand.
TTGGACGTGGCCAAGATATATCTGCCATGTGAAGCTCAAGCGTGGCTAGTCGACGTGGATATAGGGGAAGTAAAATAAATTGCAGTATCCAATGTGACAACGTTGGCCTTCACACGTTTAGTCGTTCTTGAGGAGTTTGCACCACTTGTTGAGGAGTACAAAGGAGTCCTTTCAGACGAACCGCCATGAGAGTTGTGTCCGTAGTGAAACGTTGATCACTAGATAGACCTGAAGTCAAATAGCAGACCAGTGGTGAAAGGGAACTATCAGATGAGCGATCACAAGGTGATCGAAATCAAGAAGCAGCAAGACGAGATGCTCCGTAAGGGGTTCATCTAACCCTCCACGTCACCCTACGTGGCACCTGTACTTTTGTGAAGAAGAAAACTGGAGAGATGCAGATGTGCGTGGACTACCGAGCGTTAAACGATATCACCATTAAGAACTGCTACAATCTTTTACGGACGGAAGAAACTTTTGACCATTCAACTCTGTAAGAAAGCTCTGCCTCAGCCCCAACCCTACGATTGGCGGATCAAACGGTGGACTGCGTCATGGCCACCAATCCGTCCAATCAAGCAATCGGAGTTCTTCTCCTCGAAGACAACGGCGGTGGAGAACAACAGGCCGTGTGCATGTTGCAAAAGCTACACATGCCGGAGCTCAACTACGTAGTGCACAAAAGAGAAATGCTTGCAGTTGTACACGCGTTCAAAACACGGTAGTGCAACCTCAAATTCCGGTGATGTATCTTCCGCACTTACCATCACGCACTGAAATATCTCAAGACACAGCTGGATTAGAATTGTCGACAAACTCCATGGACGGAGTTCATCGAGTCTAACTTCGACTATGACATTTTGTACCGGCTTGGAGAGGCAAATCCAACGGTTGCTCTAAGTTGGAGACCAGATCTGATGGCCAAGATCAGCACGCTACTTGCCAAACGATTCCTATACCTCGCAAGGATGTTCGCGAAAGGTTATGAGGAGTTCGGCATTTACGACATAACCAAATTCTGGTTCGAAAATCCCTACTAATGATGGTGTTTCTCTCGTCCAGTCGCTATGCCACTGAACGAGGAACTCCGAAGGATGCTAGTGGAGGAGTGTCACGACCCCGGTCTAGGTGGACACTTTGGCGAGAAAAAGACACCCTAGAAGCTGGCGAAATACTACTGGTGGGATAGGATGCAGACCAACATGGCAACCTTCTGCAAATCGTGCGACACCTGTCAACGACAAAAATCTCGTCGCATGAGGCCACCAGGACTACTCCAACCCTATTCCGACGGAGCCGTGGGTCGACATCAGCATGGACTTCGTGACGGGGTTTCCCGCAACTCAAAAGGATATGACGCCATCCTCGTCATGGTGGACAGGTTTTAAAGAATGTCGTACTTCATTCTGACAATGACCACCGTCACCGCACAAGGAACAACACAGCCATTTCTAAAGTAGATCGTACAACTACAGAGAAACGGGTAAAATTCCCGCTACACCGGCAGGACTTCAAAACCAGAGCAATGTTTCGACGGTCGATATCCCTTTAGTGTTTAGGAGGAAACACGACAAACCCTCATGAAGACATACACAACTATGAAGCAAGCAGCCGACAATTACCGCAATGATGACGTGTTCAGCATTGGCGATCAAGTCCTACTTAACTCGATGAGCATTAAATTCTAAGGACGGGATTTTGCAAAGCTCAAACCCCGTTGGTTGGGTCCATTTGACATTGAGCGAATGCAAACTCTTGTCTTCGCTCACCTTCGCATGCCTGACATCATGGCGATCCACCCTGTCTTCCACATCAGCAAGCTCAATCACTGCGGGGATTCCAGCGAGAACTTCCCCGAAAGAGACATTGCACCTTCACCACCTATTCATGTGGACAGGGGACATTGGGTATGTGATTGAAGACATCCTCGGACATTGACGACATGGCCAAACGACCGAGTACCTGGTCAAGTGGCACGGCTACGACGCTGCGCACAACAGCTGGGAGCCCTACGAGAACCTCTGAGACATCGATCATCTGATCGACGGATGCTATCGTCATCACTAGCCTACAACTACAAGCATGCTAGGACTTCGCGGCTAAAAGAAGGGAGGAAGTGTTACGTCCCTCGCGCACACGAGTCCTTAAACTCCGCGAGTGGGTATTCCTGACCCTACATTTCTGGCCCACCGCTCGTCGACCTCAGGATGTTTATGCTCTTTGGCTAAGGGCATTTTAGCCAACTGACCAAACCTCCTGTGTTCAATTCATGAAGATTCTGACGACTTTGACCACTTTTTAGATTGGTTGAGAGGAGTTTCGCGCATTGTAACCAATGTTTCAATACTCTTCGGTCGACATCTCGATGACGGTGGAATTTTGAGGAAATTGCTCCTCTGTATTCTTGAACCCCCATGACTTCTCGGCGCAACTTCTTGAGGCAGTCACTCACGACTGGACCTCGCATGCACCGCTCAGTCTGAGCGCTGAGGACCTAACATATGCCGAAGTGTGATTCTCGTTATTGTATATATGTGCTCAACTTGTTTGACACTTGTCATCGAAGTACACTTGCTTAATACTTATGATCCATTTGTCCCAAATCCTCGATTCGTCTCGTGCTCTGCACCTCATCCCTGTGAACCACCCATGTTCTGCCCGGCGTAACAAGAAACACCCCATGCGTTGAAAGGAGCTTGTACAGAAAAAATCCTAAAACCAAGAGTTTCATTGAGGGTAGGGCTCGAACAGAGTTTTCATGTGAATGAAAAATGTAGCAAAGGCGAATCTGCTTAACAAAGAAGTCGAGGGAAAAAACTCAAAAAATTGGGTCATTGCTTGATAGTGATTCTTGCAATGGAGCAACTGGCGAGGGGTTCACATGACCCTCCTCGCTATAGGCGATCAGGGACAAGCATGTTAAGTACACGGATGTTTTGTTCATTTTTCTACGTTGGATAGTTTAACCCTTCTACCCAATCGATGATGGCGTTGGTAACGCCCAAACCAGCAACTAAATCATATTGACACCCTGTCCAGCGACTTAAAAAACAAGACTGCCCTGACCACTCGCTTCACCATGCTCGATCAGCAGCATGTGCCGCTGATCGAGCAAAGCGAGGTGGGGCATGTCGACCCCCCTCGCGACTCTCGCTCCCACGCAAGAATTGCGATCGAGCGAAAACGCCCGTTTTCAAAATCGAGCGACAACTCTCATTTTGTTTATTTTTGCAACTCGAAAATCCCAAAGGTTTCACATGCAAACCGTAATCAAACCATATCCCGAATTACATTCGGGGTTTTAGGGCTTTATCCTTGCGCGGACTCCTGCTGGGTCCTGTTTTCTTTTAATGCATGGGGAGTCTTGGACCCCCCATGCGAACCATATGCAAACCCCCCTCCACGAACATTTTCAAACCGCTCACATGAAGGATTTGTGATTGTTCGAAGAAATCCATGACGTCAGCATGTCGACGCTGTATTGCATGCAGCGTCCACATGCTGCAATGTCACGCCATTCGTGGATAAAGTGTTAATATTCTCAGGCCAGTGGGCAGGGGAGTGTTATTCTTCTGAACGCCGGATAAGATGTTAATATTCTTCCACTCGCCGAGTAGGACATACATGCAGTCAAATTTCGAGGTAATCCCTACATGTACCGTTTGACGTTTTAGACACAGACTTTTCTATTCAACTTGCAGATATGGCAGTTATTACAGCGTACTTTTGCAGATATCTGAGCTGATTCGCCTAAGATAGAAATGTGCTTGCAACCAATGCATGAGCGCGATTGTGCATCCGACAAGGGTGGGGTTTCGAAATCGACTAATTAGTTTTGTGTTGATTTGCTCTGGCACGAAATTGAAGCCGGTTAGGCTGGAGAGTGTGTGCGGAAGTGGCCTTCAAGTGTGCGACGTGCTTGCGAGTTCTGCGACGATTTCCCCTCCATTTTTGCATAGACTAATTAGTCTATCGGCCTCGCGACTCGAGGAATCGACTATTTGTGTTAAACTAATCAACTAAACTCGATGACTAGAGAAAAGCTACGACTAATTAGTCGATGATTTAAGTGTTTTCATCATTTTAGTGAGTCCTGAGAATGCTCGATCCTGATTGAACAATCTCTGACTGTCTCACTTCCGTAAGGCTGATTGCTTCAAGTTTTTGGTTTGGAAAATGCGTCGCTACAGTGGTTGCGGTTCGGCCACCTTACCGAGCCGCTTCGCACTGTTGCGCTACCACGCGCTAGACCGCCTCAGACACATGTCACACGTGAGGTAGACGCTTAGGTTCAAGACCCACGAATTGCAAATCGAACAACTCATTAGTCTGACATCGTAGTCTAATTAGTTGATTAGGGCGCGAAAAGCGCATAGACTAATGTGTTTGACTAATCGGAATAATTCCCTTTTACCCACCATTTGCGCGTTGGCCTGCCCAAATACCCACTTTCTGCAATGATTGACCACTATACCCTAAAAGTGTGAATAGTGACTAACTGTGAACGTCGTGCCTACTTTTGAGAAAAGATGCATAGAATCCCAGTATTTAGTCACATTTTCTCACCGAGTGGGGATAACGTACATATTTTTCACATTTTACGAAATTCGCTTCTGTTTTTATTTCTTTGCATTTTGAGGCAACTTTTATGTGCATTAAAGGGAACCTCCTTCTGATATGGTTGTTTTTTGCTGATGATTGTGGCAGGGGGCTTTTTCTGAAAGTTTGTCCGATATCATGTTTATAAAATGACGACTTTGCGTCCTTCCATCTTTCCACAAACAAACGTGCTGGAATATGGTCGCACGACAGATATTTCTGCCACCGAATGGACGTTGGCAGAATTTGTTGCACGACCAATACAGTGCACAAGGGTGAGGGGTGGGGGGGGAGGGAAGGGGGGAAGGGGTGGGCCAGCCCTCTCCCCCGCTAATGCGGAGGACAGGCCTGGCCACCCCTTGCCACGGCGAGGGCTGGCCGACGGCCAGCAGCTCGCCGACGGCCAGTAGCTCGCCAACGGCCAGCAATTCGCCGATGGCCAGCAGCTGCCCGCCGAACAGCTCGCTGGCCGTCGGAAAGCAACTGTTCGCCGGCGGCCAGCAGCTCGCTGGCCGAAGGCATGCAGCTCGCTGGCCGACGGCCAGCGATTACGAAGCCACAAATCCGTGACATCGCAAGGGCGAGGGCTCGAGGCCGATGGCCTCGAGCCCTCGCCCACGCATCCCCCCCTTATCATCGATTGAGCAGGGACAAGGGGAGAAGGTGAGATAAAACGTGCAGGAGGGATGCGGATGGGAGAGAGAAAGGAGCAAGAAGTGGGTGGCAGCGACTGGGGGTCCGTTTCAAAATATTCGCGATGTGTACGGGATGGACCTGCTGCGCACAAAAGTGGGTATCGGAGTCATACGGTAAAAAGTGGGTAACGGGCGCAAGTGTTTTTTTTTAGAGAAAAAAGTGGGGAAAGCGCAAATGTTGTGATTTGTGACGTTTGTGTCGACCTATACAGTTTACTGTGACCACTCGGCCGTGTCCATGCTCATGCAGATCCCTGATGCGGACCCAGGTGGCACCGAGGCGTCGTCTGGTGGTGGACTACCTACTCGGAGCTGATCGACGGTCGCCCCAGAGTCCTAGATGCTGTCTGGGACCTTCTGCAGTTTTTCTGTAGCTTGTAGGATTTTATTGGTGGACTGGTCGTGGGCCCGATTTGCATGTCTTTGCATTGTGTATCCACCGTTTGTTGCCGGATGCATGCATGTGACCAGTCGTAGCGTCCGGCTTGAGATTCTGCACGTGTAGGTACAGACGGCGTAGCGTTCTGACTTGTCTACGCTGAGTTACGGCCAAAACAGTGGTTTTGGGCCAGTTTTAGGACAGACCTTGCACTGCCGCGTGCGACACCCGCCGTGCGCCGTGGCAGGTACTTATGCCATGGACCTGTCATTTGTCATTTCTCTCTGCAAATTCTATTGAAGCATTCTGACACTTTGCCTTGTGTCCCTAGCCAGACCCTTGTCACTGTGTGCACGACATGTGACTGTCGTCACCGTATGACCAGGCACTGACGCCTAGTCAGCGGCAACATCGCTAGGAAGCTTCCATGCATTTTCTCATAGTATCAGAGCAGCGAGACTCCTCTCGCTGAGCTGCGCCGCAGGGACGCAGCACCGGTAGCAGCAGTGAGAGTCACCACCGCCGCCGTATCCTGGGACTTGTTGCAGCCGTTTTTTCAACAACGACATCATCACTCAGTCCCCACCACCACATCGGGTGAGCTGCAATATTTACTAGCTCCTGCAACAGCAGCAGCAGCAGCACCACCGGATGGCAACAGCAGCCGTGTCTGGCTGCCAGCCTGTACACAAAAAAGGAGAAGAAAGAGAGTAGTAGCTCGCAGCAGCAGCTTGCGGCGGTGGCTGCGAGCACTGACAGCACGCAGCGGCGGCAGCAGCTCGCAGTAGCGGCGGCATCAGCAGCCGCGAGCAGCAACAGAAGCGTAGCAGCAACAGCGCAAACAGCGGAACCAGCAGCAACGCAGCAGCAGTATTGCAGCTGCTGCAGCGACTGTAGCGCAACAACAGCGAAGCAGTAGCAGCTGCGCAGCAGCAGTAGCATTGCAGCTGTTGCGCAGTTTCTACTACACAGAAACTGCGCAGTACTGCGCAGGCCTGCGTGGCACTGCGCTGGCCTGCGCAGCCGCGAGCAAGGGGTGACAAGGTCACCCCCACCGGTCAGTTCGCGTGACCTTCCAAACAAAACAATCGCTGGCGTAAAAAACGCTAGCGAAAAAAAACGCTAGCGTTTTTTTGCTAGCGTAAGCAACGCTGATGTCGTCAACGGTTGTGCTGACGTCAGCAATTTTGGGGTCAAAAAGTCAATTTTTTTTAATATTTCAACTCCTCAAGAAACGCTGTCGGTTTCTCGTTTGAAGCATTTTTTACGTTCAGCCCCATACTGAGCGCTGACATGGCTCAGACCGGTGACAAAGACAAAGGACCGCCAGATCCTTCTTCCTCATCCTCCGGGGTCATGAGCCCACGCTCGCAGGCAATTGCGGACGTGCGGAGTCAGTAGGATGAGATACGTCACCTACAGCAGGAGCATACCGACGCCATTCGCACGCTCACTGATCTTCTTCAGAGTCAGTCCACGGTCCCACAGTACACCTCCGGGGGAGTCGGCAGTATCACACCTTCTGCACAGCAGTCAACATCTGCATCGAGGAGAGAGCAGAACAGGACCCGACACTTCTTGATCCTTTTGGAGGAGGACCCTGATATGCCAGGCATGGACGATGACACTCCCGAGAGGGAGATTTGCGTACTTCAGGAGCGTCTTCGCCAGTTGCAGACACGTTCCGGTTCCCCGTTCCCGGCCATCCGACCTTCGCCTGAGACCTACCTCGGCGACTTTCCTCGTCCCGATGTCTTCCCCATCCCTTGTCTTTCCCATCCTGTGGTTGCTCTCCCTACGGAGTGGCAACCCAAGGACTTCGAGACACCGCCCCCACGATATGTCAGCGAGGACGGCTTTGACTGCTGGGAGACCCTTTTCCAGGTCTGGGCCACTTTTGAGGGAGTTTGGCCCTACTACCACAGTCAGTACCAGGTTATGGACCGTGCTCAGGTAGTGACAGCGGCTCGGGTGATGCGCGAACGTTTTTACGCCATGCCTCGCGAGACTGTCGTGGACTTTCGCCCCTTCCTTGGAGAGGCCGGCACAGGCGCAGGTGCTGACCCACGTCTGGGCTGGGAGCTGGCATTGTCACTGCTTGCTGCAGAGCAGACGCCACCCGTGCGGCTCACATCCGCGCCTTCCACTCCCTTCGTCAAGGACCTGCCGAGCCCGCAGCCGCTTACTGGCGGCACGCGATGCGTATCTACACGCGCCTTGGGACCGCAGGAGGGACACAGCTGTGGGCGCTTCACACGTTCATGATCAGAGTCCGTCTTGAGCATGCCGACATCTTCACGAGATACGACGACGCCGCACTCGAGCCTCTCTCCACCTCCCTTTAGCTTCTTCCTTGGGTGCATCAGCTTTTCCTCCAGGTGACATTCGCTCGTGAGGCAGCCGTCGCCCACCAGGAGAGTTCACTTGCTACATCGGTCATCGCGTCACCACCGACGCCTCTCTCGCAGTTCACTTCTCCATCCTCTGGCAAGCCCTCCTTCCCCTTCCAACCCAGCGACCCTGACTCAGACGTAGGGTGTGGTAGCAGCAGTACAAGGGAAGAAGAGCAGAAAGAAGCATGGCTCAAGCCAGGAGCAGTCACCGCAGTAGTAGTCACCGCAGCAGCAGTCATCAGGCGGTAGCAGTGGATGCACTGTTCACTGCTACAACTATGGAGGTGCTCACCGCTACACCAAATGCCAGCAGCCGCTCTACTGGGCGCGGATCACTCGCGGTCTTCAGGCTGCACACGCACAGCGGTCTACGTCCAGCAGCACAGCCTCTGGTCGCGCGGCGCCCACGACCGCAGCCGTTCCCACTTCCCCACCGGCAAGCAGCGGAGACCCGGACCCCCGTGACCGCACCATCGCCGAGCTCCGTCAGCTCTTGGCGCTTCGCTCTCAGGGAGGTGCGAGTGTGTCGTCACAGCCGGGTGGTTCACAGATTGTCTGTTTGCCTGTTCTCGTCTCTCGTGATGACTCATGTGGGGGAGCACAACTGGCATGTGATGATGATGGGCCTGACAGTCCAGATTGGATTTCTGAGTCTCACCTGTGCGCCCTTCGTCGTTTTCCCTCCTCTGATGTCGAGCGCCCATCTGCAGCCGAGTGTTCCATTGCCCGTTGCACCGTGACGTCCTCCAGTCGTGATTCAGGTGGCACTTGGATCATCGATTCCGGTGCCACTCACCACATGACATGTCGTTGTAGTGACTTCATTGTCCTCTGTCATGTGGCGTCTGTTTGTTCCGTTCGCACAGGCTCTGGTCAGTCCTTGCCAGTCCAGGGTGTTGGGGTTGTGTGCTTCGATGGTCCGTCTGGCCCCTTGTATCTCTCCGACGTGCTTTTTGTACCTGATCTTGAGCTCAGCTTGCTCTTTGTGCGTGCGTGCACTTTGATGGGACTATCTGTGGAGCACACTGTCGACTCCGCGACAGTGACTGCTCTTGATACTCGTACTGTTGTTCTTCGTGCCTCTGTTGTGGATGATCTATATCATGTTCCTCGGATCTCTTCTTCTCCTTGCTCTCCTTCCCCTCCTGCTTATGTGTTTTTCACTGGTATCCTATCTGCTAAGCATCAGCGCTTGCTGCATCAACGTCTGTGTCATGTGGGCTCTGACACTGTGTCGAAGCTCATTAGGACACAGCCCGTCCTCGGTCTTGACGCGGCCTCTTTCGAGAAGCCGCCCAAGACCGATTGTCTGTTCTATGCTCAGGGTAAGATGCATCATTGCACTTACCCTGACTCCCGTTCTCGAGCCCTTCGTCCCCTCGATCTGGTCCATTCGGACCTTCTTCGTCCTCTCCCTGTCGAGTCCTTATCCGATCGGGGCCGATATGTCCTGACCCTGACCGATGACTTTACCCGGATGCGGTGGGTCTACAGCCTGCGCCAGAAGAGTGATGCCGCTCTCGCGGTTCGTCTCTGGCTAGTGATGGCTAAGCGTCAGTCTCGCCACTCGCTGCATACCTTCCGCTCGGATCGCGGCGGCGAGTTTCTTGGCGACATGGACAGTTTCTTTGCCGAGCGCGGGGTTTTTCACCAGGTCTCTGCTCCTGCCACTCCTCAGCAGAACGGTGTCTCTGAGCGCTGGAACCGCACTATGGAGGATGCGGTTCGTGCTATGCGGTCTGAGTGCGGTCTCCCGGAAGCCTTAGCCTTCGAAGGATTCGCCTACATGACGTGGGTCTGGAACCGCCCCCGCATGGTCTTCTTCCGGACCACATTACACCATATGAGCTCTGGTTTGGCCACCGTGCCGATCTGCGTCTTGCTCGTGTCTGGGGCTCAGTGGCTTCTATGTGGTACACGGAGGATCAACAGGGATCCAAGGTCTCTCCGCGGGGTCGCTTGTGTGCCTTCGTTGGTAACTCCCCGCGGTCGAACGCCCGGCGTTTTTGGGACCCCGTCCGTCATCACATTGTTGAGTCCCGCGACGCTCTCTTCTTTGAGTCTCTCACCTACCGCGATCTGACGTCGATTGTGTCGATGTCTGTCATACACGTTCCTATGTGTGAGGTTTCTCGATGGATGGGGGAGTCTAAGCCTACGAGTATCTCTCGTCCGGCTGATGTATCCGTTCGAGCCCCCTCCACTTCTCGGTCTCCGGCTCTTGATGACCCGACGATCATCGCTGTCGGCCCAGAGTCCTCTCCCGTCCAGCCTGTCTCCTCTCCTACACCCTCGCGCCCCACAGACACCCATGATGCTGTCCCTCTGTCCACCGGTACTCCTGTCTCTGTGGGCGGTCCTGTTGCCACTCCCAGTCATGCGTCTCCCATCCGTTCACCAGCCTCTCTTCCCACTGCATCACCTGCCCCTATGCCTCAGTCCTCACCGGATGTGGTCGTGCCTGTCTCTGAGCCTGCGGTCAGCCCTTCGAGCCCAGGCTACTCGTGTGAGCCCGGTGGTCGTCTTCGACCGTTGGGCTCCGGAGCCCCGCGAGTGTCAGGTCCCGCACCCAGGCGCTCCACTCGCAGCGTTGCGAGTGGGGATCCCGGCACAAAGGCCCTCGGCCTGAATGTCTGTACAGATCACACAGAGGTACATCCAGCGTGTCCTATAGGACACGATCTCGTCACTCACGAGTTTTGTACCGCTTGTGATGCAGCAGCTGACCTTGTGGTCATCATGCCCAGTTCTGAGGCGTGTACACCTGCCACTCAGAGCTCTCCCTCGTTGGTGCCTGATCCGGGCACACTAAGGGATGCCCTCTCATCAGAGGATGCCGACGCCTGGCGTGCCGCCTGCGAGGATGAGCTTCGTGCCATCCGAGAGCACGTAGTTTACGAGCTAGTCGACCTTCCACCTAGGAGGAAGGCGATTCAGGTCAAGTGGGTCTTTCGCAAGAAGGTGAAGCCGGATGGCTCACTGGAACGCCACAAGGCTCGCTTGGTCGTCAAGGGGTACTCTCAGATCGAGGGCATTGATTATGCTGACACCTTTACCCCTGTCGGTCGCATGACCTCAGCTCGCGCTCTGTCTGGTGTGGTCGCTCAACATGACTGGGAACTGCACCAGATGGATGTGAACAATGCGTTCATCCATGGCTCTCTGGATGAGGTGATTTACGTGGCCCAACCACCAGGCTTTGAGGATGGTGACAAGGTCTGGCTCTTGCGCAAGTCCTTGTACGGACTCAAACAGTCTCCTCGGTGCTGGAACTAGGATATCACAGGCACTCTGACTTGTGCAGGATATTTTCTGAGCAAGGCAGATCCCTCTCTTTTCATCCGACAGGCGCCTAAGCGGTTCACTTCCATCCTGGTCTATGTGGACGACCTCCTGATCGAGTCTCCCTCCATGGAGGCCGTGAAGGAGGCCAAGGCGGTCCTCCAGACTGCCTATAGGATGAAGGACCTTCATCCTGCAACGGTGTTTCTTGGCATAGAGATTGTACGAGACCGCAGACGCCGGACGCTTCTGTTGCATCAGGCCCGATACGCACGCGATGTGGGGGAGCGCTTCAGTGACCTCCTTGGCACAGTGCCAACGACCTCCACACCTCTCACACCTGACGGGCAGGACGCCCTGAAGGTGGACGATCCCACACAGCTGGGGGAGACAGTGAATGTGACCTTGTACCTCCGCCTCATCGGATCTCCGACGTACCTGACCACTACCACACGCCCCAACATCGCCTTTGCCATCTACCTCCTTGCACAGTTTTTGCACGCTCCACGTGCTAGAGCCCTTCAGGCGGCTGTGCGAGTGGTGTCGTACGTGGTTTCCACGCCATACCTCGGACTCTGCTTTTGCCGGCAGTGTTTGGTGGTTCTTGACGGCTACACCGACAGCGACTAGGCCGGGAGCCCAGATGGATGCAGTCGCACCGGTTACGTGTTCCTGCTCGGTGGTACCGTTGTGTCCTGGCGCAATGGGAAGCAGGGCTGCAGCGCACATAGCTCGTCGGAGGCAGAGTATGTTGCTCTAGGTGCAGGGGCTACTGAGGCAGTGTGGCTGCAGCGCCTGTTCCTTGAGCTGGGTCAGTCGGTGCCCGCCATTGTACTTCGTTGTGACAACCAGAGTGCTCTTGCCATTGCGAGGAACTCTGGGGTCTTTCATGCTCGCACGAAGCACATTGCGGTTGAGCATCATTTCATGCGTGATCTGGTGGAGCGACACGTGATCTCCGTCATATGGGTCGGCACTGACATGCAGCGTGTTGACTTCTTGACGAAGGCCCTGGCGCGCGGGAAGTTTCTGGTGGCCATTCGTTCCGTTGGGCTTCGCACCTTGCCTGAGAGTGGTTGAGTATAGGGTGTGTCTGTGTCTGTGTCACGACTGTTTTTGCACTCGTTGTTGCACTCGTTTCAGTGCTGCATGTGTATGGACATGCGTACCATCGGGTCAGGGGGGAGTGTTGTGATTTGTGACGTTCCTGTAGACCTGTACAGTTTACTATGACCACTCGGCCGTGTCCATGCTCGTGCATATCCCTGATGCGGACCCAGGTGGCACCGAGGCGTCGTCTGGTGGTGGACTAACTGCTCGGAGCTGATCGACGGTTGCCCCAGAGTCCTGGATGTTGTCTGGGACCTTCTGTTGTTTTTCTGTAACTTGTAGCATTTTATCGGTGGACTGGCCGTGGGCCCGATTTGCATGTCTTTGCATTGTGTGTCCACCGTTTGTTGCTGGATGCATGCATGTGACTAGTCGTAGCGTCCGGCTTGAGATTCTGCACGTGTAGGTTTAGACGGCGTAGCGTTCTGACTTGTCTACGCTTAGTTACGGCCTAAACAGTGGTTTTGGGCCGGTTTTAGGACAGACCTTGCACTGCCGCGTGCGACACCCGTCGTGCGCAGCTGCAGGTACTTATGCCATGGACCTGTCATTTGTCATTTCTCTCTGCAAATGCTATTGAAGCATTCTGACACTTTCCCTTGTGTCCCCTAGCCAGACCTTTGCCACTGTGTGCACGACTTGTGACTATCGTCACGGTCTGACCAGGCACTGATGCCAAGTCAGCGGCAACATCGTTAGGAAGCTTCCATGCATTTTCTTAGTAAATACCCGGACAAAAAGTGGGGAATCCGGTATGCAATCCCCAGAAGGTGGGTAACCTGCGTAGAACGTTTGTGAAAGGTGGGTAAAAAGGAATCCCCCCTTGACTAAATAGTCTATTTTTTGGCACGCGCGATAGACTGATTCGTCTAAGCCCGTAACCATTAAGTTTCAACTACAAACTAATTTAGTCAATTTCAGAACGGACGGAGCGACTAGATACTCTCCATGTCCAAATTTTAAGCTCTCGGGCCCGCATATGCTGAAAAAGGTACCAAATACCCAAGCCACTTTGATTTTGTAACCGCGTATCCGGTGCCCGCCATATTAAAGATAGTATGTCCGAGTCCGTTGTTTTTGGAACGCCATACTATGAGGTTTTATATTTTTAACGCGGTACCCATGTTGAAAGTAGGCGAATATTTGCGATTACATGAACAAGACCCTGGAGTGCAATGCCAACGATGTGTTCGCGTCAACCTGTCGTACTCGGCAAAAACCGAAGTGGGGGCAGTGCCAGGTCAGACTCAATTGAACTGGGGGGGGGTGTCGAGCTTGTGCCCTCCAATTGTGCACATCGTGCGACGATTGTACCCATTAAAGAAACAGCATCGCACGCCGGTAAGCTGGAAGCGAGACCAGTTTTTCCTTAATCGTTGTTGGTTGGGTACAACGGGAGAAAAAAAAACTTCCAAATGCCGCCGGTTCAATGACGTTGAATCTGTTGATCGAACGTGCGGCGGAGGCCAAGCATTGTAAAGTGATAATTTCGTGTCAAGTTCTTCCACGTTGCCTTACTTTGAAGTTAGCCTTTACATACACAGATGTAGTGTTTCTACAATGTTCGACATGTTAAACGATTGCCGTAAGGTTATCGATGTAAAACGTGACGACCGTCCAATGGAGAGATCTAACATCTCATGATTGTATTTGTCTATTCGGTGCGACATAAATAGGAGATCGTATGAATGATTCGAATTCAAGGAAGTCATTGTGGCCCTAAACGAGCCCCGAGTTCATTCAGAATAATACATCAGTACAGAGCATCTTGTCATATGTACTACAGGACAAAAAGGTACCTACAAAGTATGTGGGAGTCCCCATTTGTCATGGTGCTCACCACCACTGTGCGCACAATGGCACAAACGTGACATGAATTTCGTGTTGTGTGGCATTCGTTATGTGAGAGTGAACCCTTTTTGGTCGCGCACGCGCAAAACACTAACCCCTCGCATTAAGACTCTGAGAACACGTACGTGTTCGCATTTGCGAACTTTATTAGATAAATATTTTTATCATCAGTCGAAGATTTCAATCCGAAAAACTACAAAGAAATGATTTTTTTAACATGACATCATATTGTCCAAAATAAGCAGTCCTTGTTTTTAAGAAAAAACAACCAAACTCAGATGTAAAGATGGCATACCCATTGTTTTGAAAATTGAATGGCATGCCCATACGCTGTTACTAATTTTAAAGGTCTAGGTATGCTGTAAGCCAGAGATAATATTCATGGGTATGCTATTTTATTTTTTAGTGCGCCGGGCATGCCACCTCCTAGCGTGGGTATGCCATCGGTGGGTATGCCAGCTTAAAAGTGAGCGCGGTGCGGGTATCAGAGCTATTTCACCCTTTCCGAACCCCCAAGGTCGGATCATCCGACTCAGATGTACCATTCGTTGCATGCGCTACGGATGGCAACAGAAGATGGACGAACGGCATCAGCGTTTTGATGTGAGCGTGCAGCATGCTGCTGACACAACACGCGACAGCATGACGTCAGCATTCACTATGCTGAAACGCAGTCATGCGAGCGAAAAATTTCTGAGATTTCGTGTCGCAAAGATTCAGAATTTTTGTGCGATGGAAACAAGGCTAACTTGCAATAGACAACAACGAAACACTGAACAAAACGGTGTGGAATCTACACAAAATGTCAAACCATGGGATCACAGGTTTGCACACCGGTCGTTCGATTTCTAGAAAACAAAAAACGCATCCACGCGTTGGCCGCATGATGCCTCCTCGGCGTTGTCCGACATTTCCGCTCGCGCTTTCGTTCGTCGGCGGCTGCACCACACACACCACATGCCTCTGCTTCGCCGCCACACGCGCGGCAGCAGCTCCAAAGCAGCGTGGCAGCAGCTGCTGTACTCTGTTGCAGTTGTGCCTGCTGCTGCTGAACGCATCTTTCTAGGTTGCAGACCGTGCTGCTTAGTGCTGCTGCTGCTACAGCAGAGGTCCAACTTGGGCCGACTCTCCCGCCGACAGACGCGGGACAGAGAGAGAGAGCAGTCAGTCACTGCTAGCCAACTGGTAGGCGCTCAGCACTGCTGTGAGACAGCGCACAGCGTCATCGGATCTGTGGGCTTGTGTTCAGACGTCCATGTTTGCAGCTTCAGTCACTCGACTCTCGCTCTTCTAGTGCTGAAGCAACAACGGTCGATCACTGCCCAACACACCTCTCTCAGAAACAGCCAGCAAGCCATGCCGACCGTTTCCGCTTCAAGCGTCCGTCTCACCGTCGCCCTCGCCGGTCTCTCGTGCGGGGCAGTGCTGCTGCTGGCCAGGCTGCGAGCTCGTGCTCGTGTGGCCGCTAACGCCAAACATCTTCTTGCGCAGCAGAACCAGGGCGAGCAGCAGCAGAACCATGACGAAGATGCTAAGGTTAAGGTTGAGGAACACCACGAGGAACAGCCGGAGTGTGATAAGCAGCATCAGCCAGTTGACATGTTTGATGGAACCGAAGCTTCCACCACTACCACAACTCAAGCCATTGGAATGGATGTGGAGATGTTGGAGCAAATCACGGATGCAATGACGCGCAAGATCGCGGAGCTTGAAGCAGCCAACGCCGGCCTCTCTTGTGCGGCTGAGGCCAACGTGGCCGAAATCGCACAGTTGAAGCATGCCAACGCGACGTTGGCTGCAACGGCTGAAGCACACACAGCTCGAATTGCGGAGCTTCTGTCTGCCAACACGCACAAGGCCAGCAGGATTGCGGCGTTGGAGCAGCAGCTGCAACAGCAGCAGAAGGATCGGGAGCAGCAGGCCTTTCTGGTGGAGCGCGACAAGTGCGAGCAAGAGGAGGGTGAGCGGAAAGCCAATGAGCTACAGTTGGAGAAAGAAGGCGACTTGAAGCTCGAGCAGCCTCAACAGGAGCAGCGACCGCTACCTCTTCGGCGCCCTGTTTGGGGCATCGGCTCCCACCGCTTTGTGGATGGTAAGAAGGAAAGCAACCCTCGTCTTGCGGAAGAGAGGAAGACCACGCGCTCAGCCCAACCAGCACGCAGTCTCATTCTGACGAAGGATGATCGTCGCTACATGGTGGAGGAGCTGAGTGCGCAGTGCAGAGAGGTGGTGAGGAAGATGACTGCGCTCGGCCCCAACGTGACCGTCAACCCTATGTACGGCATGCCTCCTCAAGACGAGGAGGAGAGGTGCATGGCGGAGGTGATACGTCAGCAGAACGAGAAGGCCCTTGCAAGTGTGCAGTTGCACTCAAGAGTTGCGGTGGAGGGTGAGAAAGGGGTGGTGGGGGTGGGAATGGGCAAGCCAAGGAGGCAACCAGTCCGTGGCGTTGGACGGAACCGTCTTGCCACCAACTATGTGGAAGTAGGCAGAGTGGTGACGAGGGCTCAGTCGGAGAGGAAGATAGAGAAGGGTGGCAGTCAGGAGTGCACTGTAGTGGAACGCACCGAGACGGGTGGTAGGAAGCAAGTGAGAGCAGCAGCAGCAGCAGCAGAGAAGGCCAGCCAGCCAAGGGGGCGTAGGACCAGCGAGTCGTCTGCCACCGGTGCCTAACCGGTTTTTTGCAGCCCGAGCGGCTGTTTGCGGTCGACTCAAGTCTGGGCCTGAACCCCTCTGTGGTCATCACTGTGGTCATTGCATCTTGGAAATCTCTGTCTGCACTTTGCTTGTTCTTGTTCATGTAATTGATCTTAATCATTATAATTCTCCTGACCTCTGACATGTCTCAAACCTGTAGAGGCTGCGTTCTTTTCAGTCATGGAATGGGAAGAAGCGAGTGTTTGTTCACAATTCAATCACTGCAAATGGCTGAGGACAAAATCGATGAGCCGACCAATCTATCGTGCAAAGCAAAATCTGATCTGAAATTCAGGGGTGGTTGTAAGGCAAGTGAATCAATCCACATGGCCATGAAAATGTTTCGAACGTGAATGAAAGTGTATGCAAGCAGGAGTTTGTGAGCACCGATGGGTCGATGGAATGTGAAACAGACCACCCAACGAACCACGCTGGTCACTTGGGCTGCATGCGGCTCCTTCGCATACAAGGTGGTGGTTCCAGTCCGTTGCAGATTTCGAGCTTTGCCACCTACAGAGATTGGTTGCGTGCAGAGTGCTCCAGTCGCTAGCTAGAAATTCAGCAAAACACATGTAGTGCGCCAGATGAACATCTATGTGACATCCATGGAGTTTTTTTTTTTTCTGGAACGGAGCACAATGTGAAAATCTTCCTCACATGTCAGACCGCACTCATCAAATATCGCCTCTCAGGAAAGAAAAGAAGAGAAAAGAAAAGAACAAATTGCCAAGTCTTTGGCAACAGTAGACGCTGACATTTTGTTGGCCTCTCCCACATTCTTTATATCCACTCGTGCGACCGAAGGTTCAACCGATGGGTTGGACCGTTAAGTTTGGGCTGTTTGATTACAGCGATTAGTTTGTACGAGGAAGATTTATAGCAGCGGCGTACTTTGGAAGGAGGAGGACATGTGCAGACACTTTCTCCTCCACTTACGCAGTCTCCCTAAGCGCGTCTTCCTGGTTGAGTGGCAAGGATGGTGTTTGGGTTTGGCTGCGGTAAGCTGGTGCCACCCCATTCACATCGCTGGTGGTCTTGTTCGTGTTGCAGGCTTTGGTTGTGAGTTCGTTGAGCCGTTGGTGTCCGGCCCTTGGAGTTTTTTGTTCTTGTGTGTGTGTTAGTCTGCGTGAATGGATCCATGATCTGGCCCTGTTAGCCAGTGGAACCTTTCCTTCCGCATTTTAGCTTCTCTCACTTTGGTTGTTTCTGCTTGGTTGGGTACTTCCCGCATCCATGGGGGCAGGGGAAATGTTGCCAAACTTGGTCCTGAGAGACCATACTCACAATTTTCACGCCCACGTGGACAAGGCAAACGCTGCTGTCGTTTTTTCTGGCAACGGTCGATTCAGTCTAGGACACATGGCACCACCCAGGCAGCAACTCCATTCGGCAAAGCCAAGTCTACAGCATCGGAAGCTGACAAGCCAACGAGGCCGCGCACCCGAGCCATTGCTGAGCTCCACATGCTGCGGGCTGAGCAGCCTGCTATGCTGCTGGAGATCCAACAGCTGCTGCGTGCGGGAGCCCGGCAACAGCATGTTCCGTCAGCGGGGTCCTACGTGTCAGACCGAGCAGGCATGACCGCCACCCAGGAGGGCGTCTTTGCAGTTGAGTGTGCTGCTTGTAATGGGCCTTGACCAGAATCTGACTGTGACACGGAGGAGGTCGCCAGCCAGCTCATCGGCGGAGGTGAGTATTCGCAAGCAACTCAGCCAGCTCCAGCTGAGCAACCCCACCGGGGCTGGATCGGATCCCATCATGTGGCCCATCGGCATCATCACCCTCAGCCCAGTCTGATCGAGTACCAGTCCCTTGGGACTCTTGCTCGAGCAGACCCGCGCGGCAGCTGGAAGCCGGCGTTGACGCTGTTTGATGCGGAGACTCATGCGACCATGGGTCACGTCGTCTCGCAGAGTTCAACTCCATGCGCCAGGGGGTGTCCGAGTATGATGGGGACTACTCGGGGTGTGTCATGCGCCTCTACACTCGGGTGGGAACACTGCGACCATCACAGCACTAGACCCTCACCACCATCATGTTGGCGGCTCACATTGACTACACCAACATGTTCACTAACTAACTTTGACACCAGCGCACTCGAGATCCTGTCTGACCGGCTGGAGCTGCTTCCATAGACACACCGTCTGGAGAAGAAAATTGCCGAGGAGGCTGTCCACATGCACCAGCCGGATAGGGTGGCGGGAGAGGCGGAAGGGATGACAGAGGCAATGGAAATGGCGACAGGGAAAGCCAAAGGAATTGTTTATGGCAGAAGGTGGCAATGAGGATGATGACACAATGACGTTTTCAGGTGGCCATGTTCCCTGAAACTCTGATACCATGTGAGAGAAATCAACAAGTGGAGCGAGCATGGGCAGAAGAAAGTAGAAGTGGAATGCATGGAAATACGATGGGATGACGCGAGTAGAGAGACAAGTGTAGGACCATGGACTTGGCAGGAAATGGATGTAGGCAGGCAGCAAATGCCAGGTAGAGTACCGGAGCCTGAGGTAGGTGAGGGTTCTCTGAGAGATGGCATGAGGTAGAGACGGATGACTTGTAGAGATGAGTGAAGGAGTGGAGTGATGGAATGGAGAGCTGCGAGAGAATGGAAAGAGAATGACTGGCAAAGGATGTGCAAGCAAGGAATGGAAGAGTGGAGACGCGGTGGTGTGGACCGTGGAACCACAGGTTAACAGGATGAATATAACTGTTTTGGGTTAAATTTGAGGGAATGGACATCCTTGGTAATGTATGGAAGAACACGAAAAAAGAGGAGCACAACGGCGTTTTTTTGGTAGTCGGACGTATTATGACGCGGTCATTTTCATAAGGAGCACTTGACTTCTGACCTACAGTTGCGGGCCAATAATCCATTGCCAAAAAGGTTTGGTGTGAGACCAAAGCATTATTAAGATCTTGGATTATCAGAGGGAATATCTTGGTGTTGATAGGGTGTACCTTGGTTTAGGCCGCTTGGAGAGAAAACACAAGGTCCTTCGTGCCAGGGTCACCATCTAAATTTTTCAAACTAGGCGTCTGTACGTCAAGACAGCCGGCTGCTAAGCCCCAGAGGAAAGAGATTGGAGATGACCAATGGGCCCGAGGTTGAATGCGTTTCTCACCTCGGGTTCGGGACCAAGAGGAGAGCCAGGCACAATGGGGACGTGGAGGAAGGTGGAGATACCGACCTTGCGAATGTGGGCTTGTAGGTAGGCAGGGACCTGGGAAAAGGAGGTGATGTAACTGTCAGAGATACAAGAACAATGTAGACACATACCAATGCACCGATGGAGGGACCGCTAGCCGCAGATGTGACCGCTTGAACTGGCAAGGCCACAGGTCCCAGTACCACAATGGCGGGGTCGTCATTGACTGGCGGCTGATCAGTAGGTCAGCAGGCTTGGACGGACCCATTCACCAGCCTAGACTCCTCCTTTTGCCACAAATTCATACAGCTGGAAGCATGGTCAACGACCAGAGAGAAAGAGAGGATATTGGAGATATCCCAATAAGTGAGAGCCTAAAAATAGATGGCATCTCGAGACTCAATCACGCGGTGATGAGCACTTTCATAAAAGAGCCACACTTTGGCCACGGAGAAATGCCAAGAAAGGCAGACATGTGACCCTATGGGGAGACCTTGGAGCACTTCTGGACTTCAGTGTACCAATGCTCCAGACGTGCGTGAGCTGAAGGTCGGCATGATAGCCAGGCCAGAGCTTGTTCAGTGTGATATAGTCCGGTAGAGGAACGAGACAGTTCCAGACCTACTTCATGTTGGAGAAACCGTCAAAGGGAAGGATCTGTGAGACCGCAGTCAGATCGCATGGTTAAAGGAGCACCGTCCATGGTACAGTTCTAACACTCTCACACTTCATTCTGCTACAGTGTGGCATGGACGGAGACCTGGTGAAAGACACCGTGCTCTGTAAAAAAGCGCGTCCATCTTGCCAAGGAACTCCCTACTACAACCCGGCCAGAACATGTGGAGCGTATGACATGATTGACACTCAGCCATGACCAGCCATAGGAAAACCACCGGGGCGTGTTGCTCTTGTGGCAGAGGCAATGAACCCACCGTATCCGGGTGGAGTCATTGGTTAGGGTAAGGACGTATTGACCGTGATCCGAAAAGGGTTGGCCTTGGAGGTGATCGAGTAGGTTCGAGTGGACTAGCTCTAATGGACGTCGGGCCAATGAGACAGACACAAAGGAGACACAGCTGTGTATTTGACCGAGCATGTCAAAGAAACAGCAGGTCTTGGGCAGATTCTTGAAGCAGACTGCATCAAGACGGAGAGTAGGTTGTGTCCGGATGAGCTTGGGCATGGTGTCAGTACTCACATGGCATAGCGATGCTGCAGCAGGCGCTGTTGCTCAGGTGAAAGTACAACACTAACGAACACACATGCAGTAGGAGACGAAAGAGCAGAAGAGATAGCGGGGTCATACAGCAAAACACAATTAGAAATTATTCAGAACAGGGACAAAGTACAATAGCATGAGTGTCGCTAGCTTACAATGAAGCAGAATTATCACTATAGTCGGCAAGGTGTGATCTTGAGGGTCCTAGTCGGTGCTACTGACGGTCGAGGTATGGGAAGAAGGTGGGATAGAGCTGTTTTCCTCACTTGTACACAAACCTCCTGTGTGGTGCCAGAGGTCGTCCCTTGTGTGTGTGTCTCCTGGAGCCCACATGTGATCCTGCTCCAGTCAAAGGGTTGTTGGTACTCGTTATATAGATGGACGCATCCACACTTAGAATAGTAGACAGACCGTCCTCTGCCACCGCCCGCCGGTGCAGCCTGCTTCAACCCCTTGACACACCCCTTTTTCCCTTTCTTCCCCTGAGTAGCTGCTGCAATGCCCTGGATCTGGAAAATCTGGAAAGATGGAGAGGAGGTGGGGGAGA
>SZWC01005270.1:42317-82622 GCA_023375785.1 Penium margaritaceum
AGATATATATACAGAGAGAGAGAGAGAGATAGAGATAGAGAGAGAGAGAGAGAGAGAGAGAGAGAGGGAGAGAGAGAGAGAGAGAGAGAGAGAGAGAGAGGGAGAGCTGTAAGGTGGAGTGGTCAAGGTTGTCTCCGTGGTCACTGAAACAAGTAGGCCTGACTGGTGTGCCTGGGCTGCCTCCTGGCACTTTCTTGAAAAGACACTGGCCAAGGAGGCAGCCCAGGTACACCAGTCAGGCCTAGGAAGGAGTTAAAGACATGCAGACTGGTCCTCGAGGGTGATGCGGTCAGATATTGAAAACATATTGTAGTGGTACATGTGGACCCCCAACATTATGGTGCTAAGATTCCAGTACTCTGAGCCACTACCATTCCTCGGGCGAATGTAGATGCGCATGGCATGCTACGAGTAATCACATGCCGACTGAAAAACTCTATACAAAAGAGTTTCAAAATGTGCAAGGTAACAAGACATTGTCGGGTGAGTCTATGGAGTAAACAGAGTCAGCTCCAACTCTCGGCCTCAACGGAGGCCGAGAGTCCCGGTCCCAGTCCCGTCCGTACCTCAGAAGGGCCGGAATTTGACAACCGTCTCCTTTGGAACGACGTTAAAAAGGCCCTGTATTTCTCGCATTACTGCCTGAACCTGACTAGGGCCTACGTTCTGCTACTAGCTTCGGTTGTATGGCCAGACTCCTTCTACATCGGCCCATACCTGGAACAACACCTCCCAAGAGTCAAATCTGACCTCACTCACGTAGCAGGGAGGGAATTTTACGAAGTCATTTGGCTATGGCTCTGCTGGGAGGGTGACCTCTGGAGTAAGTGCACACAGTGGCGGAAGACCGCCGCTGACGCAAATGCCTTTGAATGAAACCTCCATTGTCTGCCGTTAGGTGTTCTGGCATACCAAGGTGATAGCAGGTGAGCCGAGGCACAGCTTGCTCAAACACTCCTCAAAGACACATACCTCCTTTCGATGTGGGTCTACAGGCTTGTCCTCAACATCATTGATCGGATCTCCAAGATGAAGATGCTCCTGCATGAGGACACACTGCTACGTAGCCGTGATGTGTGAGGTGAACTACCGGTTTGCCGCTGGTGTGATGATACCGAGTGCCCGCATAGGCTACTCCGATATACCCAATCATGTCAACAGTAGCTGCATGATTTCCACTAGTAAAACGCTCTGTCAGTGCTGCTATTGCTGAATCTCTACTTACTAGACCTGAAGTTTGGCAATCGCCTGCAAGCGTGGACTTGTCGCATCCCTTGAGGACCAGGCTGGGTCATCCGACCTCGTCCACTTTTGGGGATTGGGTGCCACAAGTGGTATTCCAAAAATGCTGCCACTAGTATTACTACTGTTGTCACTGCTGCGGTTGCTGTTGCTGCTGCTGCTTTTGCTAGTGTACCTGTTGCTACGACCGTTGCGGTCGGATGAGCGATTACAAGCTAACCAAAATCAAGAAGCAGCTGGATGAGATGCTCGGTCAGGGGTTTACCTGACCTTCCACGTCGCCCTACGAGGGGTCCCCTTCACCGCCGGTCTGCTCTCAGGCTTCATGTCTATCTGATGGTTAGTGTTCTGCTGCAGAGGCAGCTCTTGGGATAATTCATCGTGAAAACTTCCTTTGAACTCCTTGATGAGTATTTCAAATTCCTCCAACTTGGCCGCAACCTTTTCAAGTGTCGAGACCGATGTGGTCGCCTTGGCGGCTTCAATTCCCCTGCCTCCATGTAGACTAGCCACGCTTGAGCTCCGTATCGCAGATATCTCACGGCTACGTCCAAAGATTCTGGTTGACATCTTGTGGCTGCCGCAACTTTCTCTGCTGCTTCCACCTCTGGCGCTTTCTGTAATCACCGCTGCATCGTGGGTCGCTCCACCAGAGGCAGATGTGGTTTTTTGTCATTAATGTTGACGTAGATTGATCCATTGGTCCATTCCGCCTGTGGATTATACCGGTACAGGAAATCTTGCTCCAGAATGATTTTGTGTTCACTCATTGGGCATGTTCTCCACACCGTTACATCTCCGTGCAGATCTCCAATTTGCAGTTGAAGAGGTTCATAAATTCAATGGATCTGCAATTGTTTGTTGACAATTTTCCTTCAAACACCCCCGGTTGGATCTGCAAACCTTGCTTCCGAACCAGGTCGTTGCTTACAACGGCATGGTTTGTGAGAAGTGCCCCTGTCTAGTAGTGCCGGTACCATTCTACAACTTTTTACAATCCCTCGGTTTTACCCATCGCAGCATCACCGGTTGGTCGTCGTTGTATCCCTCGTCGAACTTTGCGATCTCAGGAACCCTCGTATGCGACAATGTGAGACGCTCAGATGGGCGATCGGTCAGCGCAGATTTTTCCGACCGGACATGAGCCTCGTCGTCTACCCCTGTCCTTTGCCGTTTCCTGAATCCCTAATCTTTTTTTACGGCTCCCCCCCCAGATGGTGATTGCTCACCAAACATCTCGCTTGAGGCCGTTGTTATAGTAAAAACATAGTTCGATGGGGATGAGGTTGCTCTTGGTGATAATTTTGATGAAACGGCACATGTACTTTGCCACGCTGGACTGCTGACGCAGGCATTGGAGTCTGTACCTTTGTGTCACACTTCCCATTGAGTTTTCCAAAACGGGCCAGTATAGCGGGAGTGAAGTCGCTCTACGTTTCCGGTGGCGTGAGAGAGTCGTGTCATGTCAAATTTATCTGCTTGAGAGGCAGTACGCCTGTGGCCGATGATGTCAGAGTGGTCACGTGAGCCGTTGATCAAGCTCTGCTGGTCTCCTGTGGCTATTGGATGGTCTAAGGATCGTACCACCAACGTAATGTCCTGCCACGCAAAAGCAAGACCACGAGGTCAATATTTTCTTGTCGTTGTTGACCCTAGGAGCGGTGAAGTATACCTCCAAACTCGTCAGTACATCATGACTGTTGGTCCTTGTGAGTTTGCAGAATCGAACGGCTCGGGGAGTCCCAATTCAATCTGGGGTTCAGTCGAAAGTTATAGATTTCTCTTTGTGAGCACTATTTTTACCCGCACGTGAAATCTAAAGCTCCTCCATTTCCACGATGAGTTGTTGGAGCAGATGGGTGTTGAGGCTCTCAAGTTCTCAGGCTCACATCGATGTGGGTCCCCCTAGCTACAACGGTGTACCATTGTGGACATCGTTGTACCGTTGTCCGAGGTACCTAGGTGAACACTGCAAGGCACTAGGTACAAATAGGGCACCGAGTTCAGGTACAAGTAGAGCACCAAGTACAGGTCCAAGTAGCTTGTTGTAGCAAGCTAGGAAAACAGTAGGCTGAGGCCTGGGCTAGCCGGCCGCACAGTATGAATACCCTGTACTCAGTTCAGTCTAATTAACCTGTATTTTCCAGCTCTGGCTTCCAGAATTCTCCTAGTCTATCTTTCCACTGCTACTTTGCTCTCCACACACTAAAGTTTGATCTCTAGAGAGCATACACTCTCACATCTAGTATCAGAGCTAGAGCCACGCACTAGGCAGAAGCCCTGCCGGAGCTTGCCAGACTTCAAGGAGCGAAGGCGCAGCCGGACAACGTTGAGGCTGGTCGAGAGGGAGATTGTTGGACCAGACTTCAAATCCAATGCATGAGCCAACCTTTCGAATTTTTTTTACATTTACAAAGCATCTACACGGCCTACCGTGCGTGCGCGGGAGACGACGGGTGACTCCCACGCACTTCGAAGACGTCAGATTCTCATCTCGGATGGCCAAATTACTGCCGAACATTTTTTCATTGCTGTCGAAATGCTGCCAAATGTTTTCGAAAGATCTCCAGCGGCTAAAAGTCATCAAGAGCCATGGAGCAGGTCCCACAGCAAATCGTAGAGCACCTGGGAGCCCTTAAGCTGCAGAATGAGTGGCAGAATCGGCAGATGGCTGACCTACGGGACGGGACTGATGCTGGACAGGTTCGGACGGCCCGGTCAAGGAGTCCACCAAGACCAAAGCCAGAGGCTCTGGAAGCATTCAATCCCTCAGTCAAGGGAGTGAGCGTGCGAACTTGGTTGTTCGTAATCTATAGCTACTTTGAAGATCTGGGTTACCCTCCAGAGGACGATGCTGTGTGTGTGTCATTCACGGTGCCACTGCTACGCAGAGCAGCATTGGAGTGGCGGAAGCAGCTGAATGTGCTAGAAACTCGAGGTGGAGGTGGGAACGTAGCTATGCAACATGCCGTATTGTGGCAGCCAGGTGCGGGGCAAGCTGAAGCTCGCATGCCAACCACATGGGAGCAATTTGAGCGAGCCATCAGAGATCGGTTCGATCTCGTGAATGCCTCCATGGTCGCACGCAACAAGCTGAAGCAGCTGAAGTAGATTGGCTCGATGCAAGAGAGCACACATTGTTTCTTGGCATTGTGCTTGGAGATTGATGACATGAGCGAGCCGGAGATGGCCGACAAGTACCATGACGGCTTGAAGGCGGAAATTCAGTGCCCGCAGGCACTAAGTGGTATCATGGATTTCTAGGCCATGGTAGCCGCTGCTGAGTGCGTTGACGTGCTACGTTACCATCGAGGGGATGTCTGTGAGAAGCAGGAAATATTTCAGTGTCGAACACAGTACCAACTAACCAACCCCATGGAGATCGACGTAGTCCAAGGAGGCCAGCAACAGAGTAAGCCGCGTTGTAGAAATTGATGGATTTGCGGAAAGCCTAGACACCACAAGAAGGACTACAAGAAAAAGCAGCATGGAAACGGCAACCAGCAGTGAGTGGCAGACGGCCGACTGCAGGGAAAGATTCATCCGCATCAGCGATACCAGTCCTGAAAGTCCAACAATTAAAGAGCTGCTGAGTGTATTGCTATAGAGCAAAGGATGCGGGAGCATTTCGGGAATCCTCTTGAAAGCCGAAATCTCATCGGCTGGTTCTGCGGACGGCGAAGGGTGCCAGACTCGCCAAAAGATTAAAGAATTGTTGGATTGCAGTGCGTCACACTCATTCTTCAGCGACGAGCTCGTAGAAAGGTTGAGGCTTGCATGGCTACATGGAAAGCCAACAAAGGCCAAGTTGGTGCAAGGGGAGCTGGAGTGTGGATTGCCTCAGAAGCCTTTGAGGGTCCGTCTGGGTAAGCTGTTGTACAGGGTGAACTTTCACATGTGCCCGATGGATAGCTATGACGCCATTCTAGGATATGACTGGTTGCACCAGTGGAATCGTGCTGTGGATTGGGTGTGCAGTCAGGTAAAAGTGAAGAAATACAGAGAGCAAATCGTTTTACCGCTGTGGGCTGAAGAGAGGGACTCCAAGGCAGGCAAGGTGTTGTAGTTAAGTTACGTGCAGCTGAAGCGCTCTCAGTACAAGGGGACCAAGTGTACCTCGTGTGGATGTGACAGGAGGAGGCAGCTGAGAAGGTGGAAGTGTTGGCAGCAGAGGCAAAGTAACAAGAAGGAGAGCAACAGAAAGCACCAATGGTGGAGCTGTCGGAAGGTATCAAGGGAGTGTTAGACAGGTATAGTGACGTGTTTCCTGCTGAGCTGCCAAAGAGTTTACCACTGAAGCGGGAGATCGACCAGAGAATTGAGCTAGTTCTTGGGGCAACTCCAACAGTGCAGGCTGCTTATTGCATGAGCGATAACAAACTGGGTGAGCTGAAGAAGCAGTTGGAGGAGCTGATAGAGCAAGGGGTCATCAGGCTGTCGGTGTTATCCTACGCTGCACCGGTCCTCTTTGTGAAAACAAAGACAGGGGAGCTGTGGATGTGCATGGACTATCACACATTGAACAACGTAACGAGCACGAATCGGTACCCGCTGCCAAGGGATGAGGAGCTATTTGACCAGCTGAGGAGAGTGTAGTACTTTAACAAGATTGACTTACGCTCGAGGTACCATCAGATCCGGATTCTGGAGAAGGATGTGGAGAAGGCGGTGTTTCGGACACGATATGGCCATTTTGAGTACCTCGTGATGCCGTTTGGGTTCATCAACGCTCCTACAACATTCATGAGCCTCATGAACAGGATCTTCCAACCTCACTTGGACCAGTTCGTTGTGGTGTTCCTCGACGACATCCTCATCTACTCTCAAACTCTGGAAGAGCATCAGCAACATCTTTGGTAGGTGTTGGAAATTCTTCGGAGAGAGAAGTTGTTTGCAAAGCTCTCCAATTGCGAGTTCAAGAAAAGGGAGATGGAGTTCCTTGGGTACGTCGTGAGTGGCAGGGGTCTCTATATGGATCCAAAGAAAGTGGAAGCAATGAAGCAGTGGCCGACACCAAAGTGTGTGCATGATATCCAGGTCTTCCTGGGATTTTCCAATTACTACCGGAAGTTCATCCAGGGATACGTAGAGAAGGGTGCCCCACTGACAGCTGCAACGGAAGGATCACAAGTGGAAATGGGGCAAGAAGGAGTAGAAGAGCTTCAAGGAGCTCAAGGCTGTAATATGTCATAGCGACAGACGTAAAAGACTATGCCATTTGGGTAGTGCTGATGTAGGATCGTGAAAAGGGGCCACAACCGATCGCAGTTTACGTGATGCGTCCGCATCACACAAATTGCAAGGTGCGGAGCTAAACTACACAATCCATGAAATGGAAATGCTTATAGTGATCCATGCGTTCAAGCACTGGAGGTGCTACCTCGAGTCGCGGTGCTGCGTGGTCTTCACGGATCATTACATCCCAAAGTACCTGAAGACGCAGCCGATCCTCCATCGCCGACAGACTCGCTGGATGGAGTTCTTGGAAGGAAGTTTTGACTATGACATCCAGTACAAGCCTGGGAAGGTGAACCCGGCAAATCCTCTGTCAATGAGGCCTGACTTGAGCCGCAATACCACTTCAGTGCTGATGGGATCTCCAGTCATGCATAGCCTGTTCAAGCACGGTTATGGCATGGACAGTGAGTTCACGGGTGGTACGCTGAAAGACGCCACGTGGGATGGAGTGTATTGGCAAAGGGGGCAGGAGTGGAGGATTGTCGTGCCTGAATCTGCGCCATTGAAGCAGTTGTTGTTAGAGAAGGCGCATGACATCCACTACTCGGGTCACTTTGGCTTCGACAAAACACTCAAAGCCTTGGCACGCCAATACTGGTGGTCTTCAATGACAATTGATTGCAAGAGGTTTGTGAGCAGTTGCGATGTGTGCCAACGCATCAAGGCACGGAGGACCAAACCACCTGGGGAGCTACAACCATTACTTGTACCAGAGAGGCCATGGACAGACATCTCGCTTGACTTCATTGGCGGTTTGCCTGTGACACAGCAGGGTAAGAACTCAGTGTTGGTGGTGGTGGACCAGTTTTTCAAGATGGCAAATTTCATTGCATGTCTGGAGAGCGTTACGGGTGCTGGGACTGCTCAACCCCTCCTGAGTCATGTCATCAAGCTGCATGGAGTGCCGCAGTCGGTAGTCTCAGATCGCGATCCACGCTTCAGTTTGCGGTTTTGGAGAGATCTCATGGGGAAGCTGGGCACGAGGGTGCAGCTGCCCACAGCATACCACCCACAAAGCGATGGAAAGACGGAGCGCACAAACCAGACTTTGGAGGAACTGCTACGGAGCATGATCCCACCGGATGGAGAGGGTTGGGAGGTGAAGATCGGAGTGGCAGAGTTTGCCTACAACTGAGCGGTGTCAGCATCAACAATGAAGTCACTGTTTGAGATGGTCTATGGCCACCAGCCACTGAGCCCAGCCGCCCGTGCTACTGTAACATCTCTTCTGGCTGTGCAGTAGATTGTTGATGGATTTGCTACCACTTGGGACGTGGTGCGGCAGCGACTGTTGAAGGCACAAAAGGAGCAAAAGGAGCAGGCTGATAAGCATCACTCTGCGAAGGAGTTGCAAGTGGGAGATCAGGTGATGTTGAACTCTGCAAACCTACAGCTGATGGGAGTTGGGAATCCCAAGTTGAAGCCGTGATGGGTGTTTCCGTTCTGCATTCTTGTAAAGCAGTCGGTTGTATCATACAAGCTGGAGCTACTAGCTTACTATACCATCCATCCGATATTCCACATCTTCTTGTTTTGTGCCTATTATGAACAGCTCCACCTCCTACTGTCCAGGTTGAGGGTAGTGAAGAGTTTCAGGTGGAAAAGATTCTGGCGGCCCGCCAGAGGAGACGTCGGCGCGAGTTTTCTGGTACGGTGAAAGGGGTACCCAGCAGAGCACAACTCTTGGGAGCCAGAGGCCAGCTTCAATTTTGGGGGTACCGACACCGTTCTCCAAGAGTATCACAGGCACGCCGGGACGTCGTGCCTCTGACGGGAGGGATGAATGTAACGAGGTGTCCTATTTTTCTGGCATATTCGGGGTCTCACCCGGATTTTGGGGACTCGAGGTATTTTCCGGTCTTCGGAAATATGTGAGGAAGTCCAGCTCGACCCCGATGGCTCGCGGATGCGAGGATACAAAGATGCGAGGACGCAAGGAGCGTACAAGCGAGTACGAGCTCCACATTCCAAGGGTGTGTTTCACTCACACGTTTGCGTGGCGTTCCGAACACGCCACGCGAGGGTGGCTTTCACCCTCTCGGCAAGTAGCGTAACGGCGACGCTATCCGCGGAGGGGCTGTCTCGCGACGGACAGCCCCGATAGCGCGTGCGGTCAATGGCGGTAGCAGTTCCGATTGACTGCGACCGTGGGACGGTCGCAGTACCATCGGTGGCGTGCGCAACAGGACGACCACACTCACCGCTAGGAGTCATACATGACCAACGAGGCGGCTCGCCAAGAGACACGATGGACCGTCGATCTGGACGATCGATGGCCGGGGACTTCTCGCACAAGGCACTAAGTGCAAGTAGGGCACCGAGTTCAGGTGCAAGTAGGACACGGAGTACAGGTGCAAGTACCTTGTTGTAGTAAGCTAGGAAAGCAGTAGGGTGAGGCTTGGGCTAGCCCTCTACTTAGTTCAGTCTAATTAACGTGATTTTCCAGCTCTGGCTTCCAGACTTCTCCAAGTCTATCTTTCCGCTGCGACTGTGCTCTCCACACACTAAAGTTTCATCCCCAGAGAGCACACATCGTCACAAGGCCGGCTCGGGAAGAACAAAGGACATAGTGAGGGATGTACTCGGCCGCCTGGAGATGAGCCGTGCGAGGCTCGCGGGCATACTGGGCGAGGACATTCACCGCACAGGCAATGTCCAGACGAGTGGTGTCAGCAAGGTACGAGAGTGTACCAATGATGGACTGGAACATAACGCCAGACTCTAGTGCATCCGAATCTGTGTCCTAGGCCAGACGAAGGGCGAGCTGGGTGCCCAGTGGCATGGAGGGGGAGGCAGCAGGGAGGGGGTGACAGATGCCGACAACGGAGGGGAAGCGGTCTGCGAGGGTCTCGACATAGTCCTCCTGATGGACAAGAAGACAGCCAGGTAGACGCTCAATCTGCATCCCCAGGAACATGGCCACAAGGCCAAGGTCCTTCATGCGGTACACCGAGGAGAGAAGACCCTTTGCCTCGAATATCGTAGAGGAGGAAGGAAAGGTGATGAGGAGATCATCCACATACACCAGAATGATGGTGGGCACGAGAGTCGTGCCACCGACGAAGAGGGAGGGATCGAACTGACTAGGATGGAAACCACCATGGACGAGGGTGGACAAGATGTCCTCGTTCCAACAATGAGGAGACTGGCGGGGACCGTAGAGGGTGCGACAGAGTCTAGAGCCCTGTTTGGTACCATCAGAGAAGCCAGGAAGCTGGACCATGTACAACTCCTCCTCAAGATGACTGTGTACAAATGTGTTATTCACGTCCATCTGGTGAAACTCCCACTTAAAGTGAGCTGGAACACAGATGACGACGTGACTAGTCGTGAAAAAGCTGACAGGGGCGTAGGTGTCACTAAAGTCGACGCCGGGGACCTGGGAGTAGCCCTTGGCGGTGAGACGAGCCTTGTACCGGTCGAGGGCACCCGATGTGGTGAACGTCTTGCGTAGGAACCACTTGGTCTGGATCGCCGTACGACCGGGAAGAAGGTCAGCGAGTTTGAGCACACCGTGCTCGACCAGGGCCGCAAGCTCTGCGACCGAAGCCGCATGCCAGGCAGCAGTGTCCGGATAGGGTGGGATGGGAGGGAAAGCAGGAACACGCATAGGGGGGACCAGAGATGGAGAGTGATGTGACAATACAGGGATGAGGGATGCGGGAGAGACTGAGGAAGAAATGACCGGAGTGGGAGGTGAGACAGGGGGCAAGGAGGGAGGGAGGAGGACGGTGGGGAGAGGGACAGAGGTGTAGGTAAGAGCAAGAGCGGTGTGAGAGTCGGTGCGGGATGAAACAGGTGAACAGGGAGGAGGAGTGTCCAAGACGGAATGAGCAAGGGGGTGATGTAGAGGCGGGAGAGACGGGAAAAGGTACACGGGAGGAGGATAGGAGAGGGGGAGGAAGGATGGGAGAAAGAGCACAGGCAGCATGCGTGCGCATCCACGAGTGGGGGCGAGAGGGGGTATCGAGAAGGGAGTCTGGGCTTGGGACGGATGGGCGGGGGGAAGCTGCTGGAGGAGGAGATGTAAGAAAGAGGGATGTGTGTGGCGAAGGGACCCGAGAGGGAGAAGGAGGAAGAGGGAGAAGGGTCTCCCGAGAGAGGATATCAACAAGAGGAAGGAAGGTCGAGGGGTGGACAACAGAGACGGTAGGGGTCGAGGACGGAGGGGGCGGTGTCACAGCTCCAAGGACAAGATCACCCACAAGATCGATGGGGGAGGACACCCGTGGAGGGATATCCTCTGGGATATCCTTTATGGAGAGGAGGACAAGATTTGCACAGCGAGTAGGGGAAGAAGCACGGGAGGAGCCCAGAACTTGGGCCACAGTCAGAGTAGGAGGAAGGGGGGGAGGGGAGGTGGGAAAGCCAGGAGGAGAGGCAGGAGACGGCATGGGGGACGGTAAGAGGGGAGGGAGGAGAGAGATAAATGGCGGACCGCCACGGTGGTGGGAGGGGGGTAAAAGGAGGTGGAGGAGGAGAGGGAGGTGCGGGAGACAGAGCAGGTAGAGAGGGGGGAAGTTGGACGGGAGGTGAGGCAGAGGCCAAAGTAACATGAGGTAGGGGAGGAGAGACGGACACGGACACGGGAGGAGGCCCACCTGTGAGGGCGGAGACGAGCCAGGGGAAGAGGGAATGAGCCATAGGACGGTTTGGTAGGGCAGACAAAGAGGGCTATAAGGAAGGAATAGGAGGGGGGGTGAGAGGTTGTTGGTAGGATGGACGATGGCGCCACGAAGGTAGGGACAGGAGCAGAGGTGGCTGGGCGCGGAGGAGGTAATGAGGGACACACCGAGGGAGGCGAAGAAAGGGAAGGGGTACCAGCGACCAAAAGATCATCGGAGGTATAGGCCACGGCAGAGATCGGAGGAGGGAGATAACGGTCCGCACAGAAGGCGCTGTAAGTCATCTGCTCGAAGAAGCAAGCGTGACAGGGTTCAATTAGGCGGTGGGCGACTGGGTCCCAGAAGCGGTCTACATGAGAATGAGGGACAACCCCAAGAGTGACACAGAGGCGGCCAGGCGGATCGAGCTTGCCAGAATGGAAAGGGGGACAAGGTAGACGGTGGCCATGGTGCCCCATACCACGGCCTGACTGAGGTTGGCACGCCGACCAAAGAAGAGCTAGAATGGCATGGTGTCGGGGACAAGAGGGCCATGCGGGATCTGGTTCCAAACCGATGTGAGATAACAAGCCGCCTCAGACCAGAAACTACGGCCCCGAGCAAGGAAGCCAGTCTCAGCCATCATCATGTGGACGCCCTCAACAAGCGTGCGGTTCTAGCGCTCGGCCACCCCATTCTACTATGGGGGGCAGAAAGCTCATGAACTACGTCCTCACAGGCAAAAAATGATGTTGTGTCACCAAAACAATCGACACCGCAATCAGACCCAAAGCGGAGCAACTGGTGACGACTCTGTTGTTGCGTGGATGCGTACCACGACTAGATCGTCTGAGCAACATTTCTCTTTGATCGGAAAATTAGGACCCATGTGAAGCAAGAGTAGTCATTGATCAAGCTGAGGACATACGGTACGTGCTCAGCAAGATATTCATCCTGGAGAGGGTCGAGGATGTCAGTATGCATGAGCTCGAGGAGAGCACACGTGCGAGAGGAGGGGGAAAAAGGTAGGCGATGCATCTTGCCGACCGCACAAAAGGTACAATCGGCAGCGCAAGGCACCAGGAATGACAGATTCGACAGGCCATCGGCAGGAAGGGTGCAGAGGAGAGAGGCCACAGCATGAGAAGGAAGATAGCAAAGACGACGATGAAGGAGGTGCAAATGAGCCGAGTGAGAGAGAGAGCGACAAGAGCAACAGCATCAGCCACTGGCGCAAAAACCGAGTTTGGACCATGAACCTAATACAGACCCTCATTTGGGAGTCGGCGACCACGGAGTACAACACGACCACCGGCGCGATCAGTGACGACGATTAGACCGAGGACGTAGGAGGTGGAAAAGCCGCACACGTCGAGAGCCAAAAACTACAGAAGGAAAAAGTCAAGAGCTGGAACGTGGAGGAAGGAGGACAAGGAGAGGGAGTCAGCCGAGGAGGTGAGGTAGACAGTGTCAACACCGAGAACAGAGAACGGGACACCATCACCAATGTAAACCAAAGTGATCACTGAAAATAGACTGAAGGACAAAAACATCTCACGAACGAGGCACATGTGGTCGGTCGCGGCACCGTCGACCACCTAGAACGGGGACAGGATGCGCTCAGTGTTGGAGAGGATACATTATGCAGTCGTGCAAGGGGAGAGAGGAGAGGGAGAAAGAGTGGATGAGAGAACGTGGAGAGAAGTGGGACAAGAAGTAGGGACAGAGAGCATTTTGAACAAGGGAGACATACCAGCGGGCGGTAGGGTGCCAAGCAAATCCTCTGCCAGGACGTGTCGGATGAGGGCGATAATTGCATCCTCCGTAAGGGGAGGGGGGGCCACAAGAGGGGGTGGCGGAAGAACGGGGGTGCCCATCGGAAGAGCCCCGGAGAATGCAGCACGTGTAGGACCACCAGGGGAAATATATGCATGACCACAGAGGAAGACATGCTGACGCGTGAGGCGCTCACGAAGATCGGAGACTGGGAGAAGCGGGCATGCATCATGACGATGACCCACAACCTCGTAGTTCTAACAGGTGAACAGATGAGCACCACCACCACCACCACCACCACCGCCGCCAGGCGGAGCACGAACAGCAAAGGCATGAGCCACCGGAGGTGGAAAGAG
Source organism: Penium margaritaceum (assembly GCA_023375785.1). Taxonomy (NCBI): domain Eukaryota; kingdom Viridiplantae; phylum Streptophyta; class Zygnematophyceae; order Desmidiales; family Peniaceae; genus Penium; species Penium margaritaceum. The sequence continues at coordinate 55,534 of SZWC01005270.1, forward strand.
GTCGGGCAGGGCACCGGAAAGGACGGACTCAGCTGGAGAGACCGTAGGCTGGAAGACCGCCTGGAAGGAGCGGAGACCGTCGAGCAACACCGGCCACACTGCCCCGGGATTCTGGTACGCAACCTGAAGGATGAGGGCGAGGGGAAAGGAAGTGAGGACACCGGAGAAGGCGGACCTGAGACCAGCAACAATGGGTGTGACAAAAGCCTGATCCGTCAGGGAGGCTCCTGTAGTGAGGAGCTCGCTCTGTAGGAGCTCTACGTGGTCCAGGTAGGAACCCAAGGACTCGTCAAGACGGCGACGAAGCGGAGAGGAGAGAGGTAGCGGAGCGAAAGGAGTCAGAAGAGAAAAGAGCAAGGAGGAGAGTCGACGCCTCACGAGGACGAGCGGGAAGGGTGGCCATCGGCGTGAACCGATTGAGCTGGCAAAGAGCGACAGAAGGGCTAGCGGAGAAGAGGAGGTGGAAGGCAAGAGCACTACGATAAAGGTGAGCGAGGAAAAGGGAAGGAGAAGGATAATAGTGCTCCCAGAGGCCATGCATGTGGGTCCAGGACACGATGCGGGGGGACGAGTCATTGAACGGGGTGCCGAGGATGTGCCCAGGAGTAGGAGTCAAAGGCAGAGATGTAGTGGGAGGGGGTGGAGACCAATTCGGGTAAGCTGAGTGACCGTGAGTATCATGGCATCAAGGCGAGCCTCCGTATGAGCAAGGGTGGCGACCGGGTCACCACGGAGAGCGGCGCCAACAGGGATGGCACCACCGGCCGGAATGGCACCACCAACCGGGACGGCGCCACTGGCTGGCATTGCACCACTGGACGGGATGGCGCCACCAGCAGAAGCATCGCCGACGGGTAGTATTGATGGCAGCACCGCCGCCTACGGGAGCGGCACCACCGGGTGCAGGAACACCACCAAGGGCGACGGCACTGCCGGCAGTGACAGCACCGCTAGGAGTGACGGCACCGTCGGGGGCGACGGCACCGCCCGGGGCGACGGCACCGCCAGGGGAAATGGCACCACCGGAGGCGGTGGTACCTCTCAGGGCTGTACAAGGGCGGAGTCGTCAACGAGGTCGGAATCGATGGAGGCAGGAGGACTCGGGGCGTGGGGAGACGTCCCGAGTGAACGCCTGCTCGCGGGCCGCACTGGCTATAGCTGTAGTAATGAAGGCGCTAGAGAGGCCAAGATCCTCCATGACGCTGGACCGAGGGGCAAGGGGAGACGTCCCGAGTGAACGCCTGCTCGCGGGCCACACTGGCTATAGCCGTAGTAATGAAAGCGCTAGAGAGGCCAAGATCCTCCATGACGCTGGACCATGGCATAGACCGAGGGGCAAGGGACGCCAGGAAAGAAGGACTACAGGAGGAGCGAGCATGCAGCGGAGGGGAGTGGTGAACCATGGTGAAAGATGTGTATTTAGGGGAGTGCATTAGAGGAGGTGGGGAAGGAGGGAAGCAGCAGGAGGAGGCACCAAGGAACAAAAGGGGCAAAGGACCCAAGACATAGGAAAACGGCAAGAAGGATCGAACAACGGACGAAGGAGCATCACACGAGGGTGAACGGGAGCAGCACAAGTAAGGGAGAAAGACCAACAGGGAGGAGGGTGAGGACTAGGACGAGAGGGGACTAGAACGAGAGGGGAGGGAGCGGACAAAGAATAGAGAATGAGGGTAGAGAGAGAGAAACATAAGACAGACAGAGTGGCAAGGAAGGAGCATGAGGACGCAGGAGGGATAGACGTCTTTTTTTTTGGTTTTGTAAAAGTCGTTGCGAAGAATGAGCGAGCGGAGGTTCGGTGCCTGACCCCTAGAGGGTCACACCTCATGCCTCGTGACAACTCACAAGCACACAGCATAAACACTTGTCGCGTTGCACGGTTGGTGACGGACAAGGTAGTGTCAGCTTATCTTTACACATGTTCAAAACCACTGTTTTGGCCACAACTCTGTGCACAGGCATCCAAAGGTAACAACGTTTAAACCTAGAGGTGTAAAATCTTTAGTTGAACGCTACGACTGGTCACATGCACAGGCCCGATACCAATCGGTAAACACAGAATGCTTAATATGAAAATCAAGCTCAAGAGCCAGTCCATCGAGAAAACTCTAACGGCTGCATAAAGCTGCAGAGTACCCCAGCAAGCACCCGCGACGTCGTGGCAGTTTTCTAGAAGCTGCTGGTGGATGGGGTCACCACCCATTGGTACTCTCACACTGGCCATGTCTACATCAAGGATCTGCACAAGCATGGACACGGTCGAGTGTTCACGGTGTGTTGTACAGACGGACAGGGACGACTCATATCACAATACTCCCCCATGACCCAATGGATGCATGTCCAGATACGTACAGAATTGACATAGATGCATAACAAGATACAAAAAAATCCATACTTACGCATCCTTCTCTCAGCCAATCTCAGGAAAGGAGCAATTCTCGACAGAACGAATGGCCTCCAAGAACTTTCCGCGTGTTAGTGAATTGGTCTTCAAGTTTGCCAGCTACATGTCCGTGCCGACCCGGATGACGGAGATGGTGATCTCCGTCATCCGGACCTATCACTCCATAAGATCATGCACAAAATGATGCTGAAGAGCAATTTACTTCATTCTTGCATGAAACACACCAGATTTGTCCAGTATAACAAGAGCACTCTAGTTATCACGACACAGAATGATTCAAGGCACAAGCAGGCGCAACTCACGAAACAGATGTTGCATCCATACCGCCCCAGTAGTCCCAGTCCTTAAGCGAAATATACCCAGCCTCTGATGAGCTATGAGCAATGCAGCCCTGCTTGCTACTACACCACAACACAGCGATACAGCCCAAGAGGAACATGGAGCCTCTGCAACTACACCCATCAGGGCTCCTGGCCCAATCACTATCTTTCTAGCTATCGACTACCACCACATATTATTTTCAAAAGAAGAGTCCAAGGCTTGGTGTAGGAATCACATACTGCATCACTCGCACACCCGTGTGAAGGGCTCTCGCTTGAGGATGCTACGAAAACTATGCAAGGAGGTTGATGGCAAAGGCAATGCCGGGTCATGGCCAAGTACATCAGAGAGTCAATAAGGTGCACATACAAGGTTAGATCCAGTGTCTCCTCCACCTGTGCTGGACCATCCACCTTCAGGGCAACCTGCCTTTCAGTTGTAATGGGGGTGGAGGCTGTGGCAACTGCACCAAGGAGGTTAGTAGACCAATTTTCCACAATACGAGCGTAACATGCCCGATGAAGCAAGAGTTCTTATCACTGATAATCACTTACGATCTCCATCCCAAGAAACACAGCTACAGGTCCTTCATCTTGTAGGCAGTCTGAAGGACTTCCTTAGCCTACTTCACAACCTCCATGAAAGGAGATGTAATCGTGAGGTCATCCACATATACCAAGAAGGCGGGAAATCTTGTAGCTTTCAGTCTGAAAAAGAGGGACGGGTCAGTGTCACTCCACACGTTCGGCACGTGTAAGTGTACCTGTGACCTCCAGGTTTGAGCACCTGGGTGACTGATTTATACCATAAAAGGCCTTACGCAAGCGCCACACCTTGTCACTGACCCCAAAGCCAAGTGCTTTGACCATGTAGATGTCCTCCTCTAGAGTACCATGGAGTAATGCATTGTTTTTATCCATCTGGTACAACTTCTAGTCATGGTGAGCAACAATCCCAAAAAGGAAGTGGGCGACAATCATAGGGCCAACGAGTGTGAACGTGTCAGTGAAATTCACACCCTCAACCTGTAAGAACCTCTTGGCTGTCAATTGGATCTTGTAGCGCTCCAATGCATGTACACCCTCACCTTTTTACAAAAGACCCACTTGGCATGTACAACCCTCCGCCTAGGTGAGAGGTCGACAAGCTCATACACACTGTGTGCACGGATGACTCTCAGCTTATGCTCACAAGCAATACACCACAGCCTTTTGTCCTCAGCCAAGAGTGCCTCCTTCAACATGCGTGAATCAGGTGCCGTTGAGGGTGAGCTCGAAGTGGTCAAAATGTACGCTTGCGGATGTGGTCTGATCATGACATGATCGGTTGCGACATCACAAGTGACCAAGAACTCAAAGTAGGCCAACTTGTGGCCGATAGGACACACTGGATGCACCTTAGTGTAGTCTTCCCGGAAACTCAGGCCAAGGGCCTTTGTGTCAGGCTCGCCACAGTAAGAACTGCAAGTTTGGTGTTTGAGTGCCAAGTCAGCCGTCTGCTGCACCTTAGAGGGGAGCAGTCAGAGGTAACGACTTGGCTCACAAGACTAGCCCGATGCTGAGGTTCTCACGTCGAGCTGCACGGCATGCGGTTGGGCCACAGCCATAGGGACTGTTGACTCATAAAGAAGGGAAAAGGGTGTAGGATAATCATGGACACATAGTGGCTTGCATGTGGGAGAAGAATGTATAAGCAAGAGCGTAGATGTGAGTGGAGATGCAATCACCAGCTTGGTATCCGATGTACAAGAGGAAACAGACACAAGCACTGGATCAGGTGTATGGGACTGACGCTAACATGGGATCAGGTGTCCCAGACGCGACTGACACTGGCATGGGGTCAAGTGTGCCAGAGGGGACCGACGAGGCTACTGGTCCCACTACCAAGATGGTCGAATTCTCAGAAGCCAGATGCCGGACCACAAGTAAGGAGGCGCGCGTGGAGCCATCCGCACGAAAAAGACTCCTCCATTCATCAAGAAGCTACACAAGAGGGAACGTGGTCAACGGCAAGCGAAAGAATGCTGAACAGGTTGTGATAGGTGAGAGCCACAAAGAAGAGAGTGTCTAGATACTTGACAATGTGATGTCAAGCGGGGTCTCCAAAGCGCCAGAAGACACACATGCGATCCCAAGATGTGACCACCACTGGTCCTCAGTGTACCAGATGTAGGCTAGTGATCCCCACATGCAAGCACAAAGGAAATCAGTGCGATGGCCAAACCACTGTGCATACGGCATGACATGGTCCAGAAGAGAACCTTGTGGCAGGCGGTTCCAGACCCACTTCTTGTAGGAGAAGTCCTCAAATGTAAAAGACTCTGGAAGACCACACTCAGGCCATGTGGCTTGGACCTCATCCTCCATCGTGCGATTCCAACACTCAGACACATTGTTTCACTGTGGTGTAGCAGGGACGGAGAGCTGTTGATAAGCACTGTGCTGAGTAAAGTATGTGCCTATCTCCCAAGAGAACTCGCCATCACGATCCAAGCAGAATTTGTGAAGGATATGACAAGACAAGAGCTTAGCCAACAAACAACCAGAGGAAAACGTCCAGGTCGATACTCTTCTCGCAGAGGCTGTAGACCAACCGTATCGGGATAAAGTCATGAGTCAGAGTGAAAATTCACGGACCCGATCTAAGAGGGAATTGAGTGGGAGGGGACTGACGAGGTCCAAGTGGACCAGCTCTAATGGATGCAGTATCCGAGAAGTTGAATTAGGATTAGTGCAGTGATGCATCTTATTTGGGATGCTGAAAAGATAATTGGTCCTGGGTGGCTTCTCGAAGTTGCGTTAAGACCAAGGGCTAGCTGAGTCCGAATGAGCTTGGACACAATGTTCTAACTTACATGGCAAAGTCGGGGATGCAGCAAGTGTTGGTGCTCAAGGGAGAGAATACCAGTGACAAGAACACACAAAGAAGAGGAAGATAGAAAAGAATTAGAGGGAGTATAACAAGACACACGATAGAGGTCATCAACAATGGAGACATAAAGAACAATGGCACGTGTGTCAAGAACAGTCACTATCGCAGAGTCAGGAGAGTGCTCAACAGTGAGACCCATCCCGATGCATACACAATCAGAGAGCAAGTTGAGCACAAGCGCAGGGACAAAGAGCATATCAGAAGTGTACAAGGGACCAGATGGACAATCGAGCCACGAATTCCTGGACAGGCAGCGACTGACCAGACCCTGTGCAAACTGACCAAACGGACGCTACAAGACCAAGCACAACAAATTCACTATAACGACAGGCCACGTGATGGGTGAAACCGGAGTCAATGATCCAAGTGCCACTCGGCTCACAACCGACAACATAGTACAGAACTCTTTGCCTTTTGCTTGACCATTAGTAGAGGTATCAGGACAGCGACGAAAAAGCATGGACGTGTGACTCGTTGAGCCAGTCAGGACAAGCTGTCTGAGGACAACCCGGCTGTAAAAACACACTTGCACCTCCTTAAGGGCAGAGCTCCACCAGTGACAAAGCTGCACAATTGTGCAGTATCAAGGATCCATGGCTTGGGAGCCGCTTGGAGTGGTAAAAGGATCGAATGCTGTCACAATCGTCGTGCAACCCGCCTGGGTGGTGCGAAGAGAGGTCTGCTAGGCATGCGCAGCCTGGAAGCCACATGTGATCCGGCTCCAGTCCAAGGGCTGCTGGCATGCATGTAGCAATGAGTTCCATCGCAGTTGTAGCAGTGGATAGAGCATTTGCTGCCATTGCTCGTTAGCTACAGTTGCAGCTCCTACTTCTGCTGACGGCCAATTCCTACGTTTATTTTTACCTTTCTTCCCCTGTGTGGCAATGGCTAGGCCCTGAGCTGATGTGGACGCAGAAGAGGAAGAGGGAAAAGTGGAGGAGGGGGAGAGATTGAGAGAGGCTGTCGGGGATGCAGTGGTATTCACTATCATAGGGCTTGCCTGATGCACCAAATTAGCCTCCTTGGCCCCCGCCCATTGGAGATAGTACTGCTGGGTCCAAGGAAGCAGCTCAAGAGACTTAGGTAGCTGTTCTAGAACAACTCTATCAACGAAGGTGAAGAGAATGGTGTACTCTATATGCACGCCGAGTATGATAATGTCGACCGTCACGAGCTGGGACCCTCAGTATTTGCCCAACCGGTTATAGATGCACATCGTGCATTGTAAATATGCTACTGCAGACCACTCCCTGACACAGGGAGTGGAAGTCCTTAAGGCGGACAGCCCTTGTCACGTGTGTCTCTAGGTGAGGACCAACTCCCATCCACGGCGAGGATTGGCCCCTCCACCCGTCCCAGGTGCGTCCAGGAAAGGAAGGACATCCACGGCCGTCTCTTAAATAATGGCACAAAGCAGACGATGCATGACCCTTTTTGCTCTTTGAGTCTGGCGGGTGTCAGGGGTCTGATACTAACTCAGGTAATAGGAACACACCCCCTCTCCGTCAGCCCATGCTTGGAAATGTACCTCCCAGTACTCAAACCCAGCATCACCGTTCTAACAGGATGGTAAATTCTTGAAGTCTTTCAGTCACCGCTTTGTGAAGAGAGCAACCTCGGAAACTGCGGCGAGTACCGGTGTAATGGGCAGCCCATCGAAGGAGAGGCCAGTCACCCGTGTCGAGGGCGTGTGATGAACTGGTGTCAATGATGCACTCGCTGGTGTGCGCTGTGGGCCAAGGTGCAGGCGATCTAGCTATGTGAAAATCTCGTGTGTGCATGCATCTCGTGTGTTCATGCATCTAGTGCAGGTTGTACGCGGTTGAGGATCAACTCGGCTATGTGTTCAGCAACGTTCTCTTGATCAGCCTGTTCACTACGCAACTGTTCCGCTGCCTTGTGTTCTGTTGTGAGAGCTGCTTGGAGAGCAGCTCGCTTGTGCTGCAACTCTGCCAGGAGCACGGCACACTGATCGTCATTAACAGGCATAATGATCAGTGGGGAAATCTGCTGGAGAAGTGTTTGGCAGAGTTTCCCCTGCCCAGGTGGGCATGGGAAAGTGAGAGGGGTGTGGCGATCAAGCCGAGGTAGGGCTGCAAAGCAACAGAGATGAACACACAAACACTGCCACACAGAGAGAAAGAGAAGGAAGAGGGCAAAGAGATATGCAATCCAAGCTCACCAAAGCTAACGGTGCAGGCCAAAAATAGGTGGAAGAGCAGCTACTGCTGAGGCTGCTGGTCCCGTCCCGCCAGGGCGGCACGTTTGTGGGCAGGTTGTGATGTGGGGCAGGTTCGCCCATGACCTTTTTTAGAGAGCGCCGGCGAGCTCTCTCTCGCCAGCCAACAGGTGGACTCGAATAGCGAGTTCCACCCCATAGGACTCCACTCCACGTTTCTTACATGAACTCCTTACACACTCATCCGTTTTGGATGAGGTCAGATGCGTTTTGACCCCAGTGTGGTGCTCCACACAGCAGTGTAAGGGAAGAGGGATGAGGGGTTTCTGCTTTTGTATCAGAGCGGACGAGCCAAAGCTCGTCGTGTCCCGCGTGAGAGACTCGGAAAGATCCTGGGAGGGTGGATCTGTAGTTGCGCGGGTCAGCAGCGGCAGCAGCCGCAGCAACAGCAGTCGCGAAGCAGTAGTGGCAGCGGCAGCAGCGTACAGCAACTTGACGCAGCAACAGGTAGCGGCAGCCGTGAGCAGAGGCCGCATTGGCTTGGCTGCATTGGCCAAGCCGCAGCACCCCTGCCTACGACCGTGCGGAGCAGCGCCAGCAGCAACAGCAGCGACAGCAGCATCGTGCAGCGGCGTGCGACAGCAGCAGTCAGCGGCCGGAACTGCCATTGGAGGCAGCAGCGACGGCCGCTTAGTCGCGACCACAGCAGCGCGTGGCAGCCACAGTGGCACACCCGCAGCACCATTGCCAGCAGCTGTGCAGAGCAGCAACTGCAGCGGCGAAGGCGTGCAGTAGGGTGCGGCAAAAGTAGCTGGCAGCGGCAGCAGTGGAAAACCGCAGCAGCGGACAGCAGCCGCAATTCGGACTGTTCAACCACAGCTGAGATAGCAGCTGTGACTGGACTGCTATAGTGTGCTGCAGTAGCAGCCAGCGACGACAGCCGCAAGTTTCAGCAGTAGCAGCAGCAGCAGCAGCAGTAGTGGTGGCGGCAGCAACAGCCGTTGGGTCTCCTCTGGTCTACCCTTCCTGGGTTCTCCTCTCTCCCTGGGTTGGGTGGTGGTGGTTCAGGTATACAGACTACCTCACGGCCACTCCCTGATTTCCCACGCCCACTGGGGCGGGAGAAACGCTGCCGAAATGTTTTTGGCAGCATTGGGAGGGGATCCATTGGCGACCTTTAGGCTGAAAAAGGCCTCGTCAGATTTCCCACGTCCACTGGGATAAGGGAAACGCTGCCAAAATTATTTGGCAGCATGGGGGGATTCATCGACGGAGGCCTTCAAAAAGCAAAAGGCTCCATCACACAATTCACGCCCACTCGGGCAGGGTGAACGCAACCAAAATTCTTTTCGGCAGTGTTCATCATCAACGGCAGTTTCAGCACCAGTGGTATACACCTGCGCCACCCCAACACCATGCCCAAGGACACACCCATCAGAGTCGGCAGTGCCGGCTCCACTATGGACGTTGGCATTGCCACCTCCAGTGTGAGTGGTGGTACACCGGGTACGACGCGGGACGAGTCCCCGTCCAGCCCTGGTTTGTTGGCGCGCAGTCTGCATGAGCTGTGTGAGCAACAGGCCCAGCAGGCTGAAAAGGCAGCCAAGCAGATGGCCGTTTGATTGAAGTTGTTTCGTGACGCATCCAGCCACAGCAGCAACAACAGTAGGAGTAGCAGCAGCTGCTGCTGCTTCTGCAACAGCAGGAGCGACAACAGAAGCTGCTGCGTGATGCCCCAGCACAAGGGCAAGATGACATTTGAGAGTGCGGTTGCAGCCGGCGTTGATGCAGCGTTAGGAGCATTCAATGCAGATTCGTCCAACGACCTTCCACAGTCGGACGAAGATGCAAGTGACGAGGAAGGCATGCTACGCCTACGCCTCGCACAGTTAGAAAAATGACGTCGAACCTGCTCGGCACGCCAAGCAGTACCTGTCGGCAAAGTAGGCCCAAGCAACCAGCCCAAGGCAACTACATACCCAACGTCCTTAGAGGACCAGTTACTTCGCATGAGTCTAAGGCTGAGGGAGGACCTCCCGTCTCCGTCGCCAGAATAAGCTATCCGTACAGCTCTGCCGATAACAAAGCCACCCAAGTGGTTTGAGACCGAACCCCCGACTTACCGACAGGAGGATAGCTACACCACTTGGGAGCCACGGTTTCGTATATGGGCGGTCAGTGAGGGGGTGTATCCGTACTACACCATCCAGTACCAGATCACAGACCCCCAGCAGACGGCCATCGCCGCTCGTACGGTCTCTTGAAGGCCGTCCCTGAGGACTACGCCCTCAACTTCGAACCTTTCCTGGGCGATCCCCGCACCACTGCTGGAGCTGACCCACGTGGTGCCTGGGAGCTGGCGACTACTTTCTTCGAGGGTGCGACAATGGCAACGACATCACAGCAGCTGTCATACTTCAATTCCCTGTGCCATGGTGGACACGAGACACCGGCCAATTACTGGCGGCGTGCGATAAGGCTCTACAGGGCCCCGGGGAAGCATGGACCGGGCCAACTCATGGCGTTCAACACCATCAGGATCGGCATTGGACGTGAGTATGCCTAGGCTTTTGATATATTCTGCCTGAGCAGCCTTCAGGAGATGACCGACAGAGGTTTGCTCCTGTCATGGGGGACACAACACTTCTTAAATGTGGCAGGGGTTGGAGCAGCAAATGACGCCCGCCATGGTGCATCCGTCGCAACCGTCATGGTTGTCCATGCATCGTGCGCCTTCTCCCCTCCCTTCCCCCCATCGTCACTGTCGACGACGACTACCGCAACAACAGCTGGTTCAGCTGCAGCAGTCCAAGGGAAGAAGGCACAAAAAAACAGGAGGTGTGCCAAGGAGGACAGGGAATAGGTTGTTTCAAATCCGTCTAGGGAGCGTCAATGGGAGTGTTACAACTGTGGGAGAGTGCACCGCAACATAGAGTGCAAGCTCCCCAAGAACTGGACAAAGATTGCACAGGGTCTGCAACAAGCGTTCGAGCAGCGTGAGCGCACCTCTGCACACACCACAGCAGTAACTGACACACAGTCTTCACCATCAGCTGATGCAGTCGTAGCCAACACCAGCGACCTGCCACCTTTGGAGCAGCAGCTTGCGACCTAGGCCCGCGATATTGCCGAGCTCCACCAGCTTCTCCGGCTCACCATCAGGGAGGTGCGAGTGCATTGACTGAGCCGAGGAGTCACACGGTTGGGACGGTTGGGATTCCGTGACGTGCAGTTGGGATGGTGGTAGTGGGATACAGTGCACTGTTGAGTCTGTGGAGTCATTTGATGTGCGTGATGATTCTGGTCTGTCCGCCGTCTTTGCGCTGTGTGCTCAGGTCACGACGACCTGTCGTGGCTTGATGAGTCACAGACACGTGTTGTCAGCGTGGCTCAGTAGTTGTCTGCTGAGCCACCTCTATCCACTGTATGCACTGTTTGCAGTTGTTCAGTCACGTCGCCCGAGCGTGTCACGGATGCCACCTAGATCCTAGATTCAGGTGCCACCCATCACATGACATGTCGCCGCTATGATTTCGTGGTGCTTGGTCCTGTCGGCTCTGTGAAGTCTATGTGTACGGCTGCTGGACATGAGGTTCCTGTTCAGGGTGAAGGTGTGGTGCAATTCCATGGACCGTCTGGACCGCTCTACATTTCAAACGTGTTGTACGTTCCTGGTCTAGAACTCAGCCTGCTGTCTGGACCTGCCTGCACACGGATGGTCTCAGTGCCACATTCACAGGTGAGGATGCCACTGTCTCCTTTTGTACTACTGCTTAAGTGGTACTCCGTGGCAAGGCAGTAGGGGACTTGTATCACGTCTCCGGCTGCCCCAAGTCCACCAACATCACTGCACAATCTAGTATACGAGTGTTCGTCACAGGCATAATGTCGCCTGAGCATCAGCATCTACTACATAGATGCTTGTGTCATGTTCAATTACATGCTGTAGATCGTCTGATTCGTACCCAACCTGCGCTCGGTCTTGATGCAACATCCTTTGGCGCCGCCCAAGACCGATTTCCTGCAATGCGCGCACGGCAAAATGCACCGCGCCACACACCCTCTGTCTGACTCACGGGCTCTCAAGCCCCTGGAGTTGGTTCACTCTGATCTCCTGGGACCCCTCCCCATCGAGTTCAAGGATGGCAGAGGACGATACATCCTGACGATCACAGAAGACTTCACTCGCATGCGGTGGGTCTTCAGTCTACGTCTAAAAAGTGATGGGGTATTAGCTGTTCGCACATGGCTTGTTATGGCTGAATGCCAGTCCGGCCATACCCTCTAGAACTTCCGCTCTGATCGAGGCGGTGAGTCCATGGGAGATCTGGACCGCTACTTCGCCGCAGTGGGAGTGTTTCACAACCTCTCCGCCCCTGCCACGCCATACCAGAATGTCGTGTCACAGTGCTAGAACCGCACCATGGAGGATGCGGTTTGCTCCATGCAAGTAGACAGCGGCATGCCTGAAGCGTTTGCCTTCGAGGGCATGGCCTACATGACATGGGTCTGGAACAGGATCCATCACGCCCCCCTCCGGAACACACACATCCCATATCAACTGTGGTACGGACGTCGTGCCGACCTATGGCTCGTGCGTGTGTGGGGGTTCCCTGCCTACGTCTGGTTTACTCCAGAACAGCAAGGTCCAAGTTTTCCCTTAGAGGCCGCATCTGCGCATTTCTAGGCATGGCCTCATGCTCCAAGGCCTGGCGGTTCTGGGACCCCAATCATTAGCGCATTGTTGAGTCTCGGGACGCCCTATTTTTTAGCATCTCTCCTTCCGAGACCTGCCCGCTGGTGGCACTCCACAGGCGCATTCCCCTGGATGTGGCACGATTCCGCGCGCAAGGGAGATGAGGTGATTGCTGACACTACCCCGGTCACATTGGGTGCTACTGGTCCTTCCTAACCACCGGCGTGCACGCCAACATTGTCTCTGTCGCCCACAATGACTGCGCCGCCTTTCCTGCCAGCATCGACCATTTCTCTCGCATCCCCTTTTGATGCAAGAGCCTATGTCACCGGTTGCACCACCAATGTTGTCCGTGTCCCCAGTACCCGTGCCACCAGCAGAGTCACCGGTGTCGTCTGCACCCCCTGCGCAGTCTATGTCACTATTCAGGTCACCTGTGCCGTCCCCGTCTTCCGTCTTGCCAGTCGACGAACCGGCATCACCTGACACGTCACCAGTCCTATCTGTGACTGATGAGTATCCACCGCCTGGTCCAACTGCATCATCACCAGAGCCATACCGACGAGGTGAGGGCAGACGTCTGCGCCCGCATCCTACTCACAGCGTGCGCAACGGGGACCCCCGCACAAGGGCCTTGGGAATCAGCGTACAGGGGCTCACTCAAGTTACCCTGGCTGCGACATAGGCCTCGCTCTTCTTTCTCACGAGCGTTGACTTGTTGCCGACTCCGCAGAGTACACCATCACCGTTTGCCCTCCATCTTGGACCTATGCCTTGGCCACGCGTAGTGGAGGTACTACGTGTTGTTGTGTGTGTCGTACACGGCTTACGGTGACCCCTCGGCTCATGTCCATTCACGTGTAGATCCCTCTAATGGCGACGGTGGCAGAAGACCGGCAGCCGGACGGGCGCCCAGAAGACTCTCTTGTTATTTAGATTCGTGGTGTGGGATAGCACATAGGTGTGCAGCCTATCAGGACGTAGATTTCGTCAATGCGACCATTCTGGTTTAGACGGCTTGTCGTTCTGACAAGTCTCCAGGGAGTTATGCCCAAAACTGTATTTTTGCCACTGTTTTGTCCTGCTAGAAAATGGGCCCTTGTGCGCCACGTGTGTGTGCACCCACTAGGTCATAGACACTATTTAGGTTGCCTTGGCCTCAGTTGTTTACTCTCTGTGCACAATTCAGTATTTGCAGCTTCTGACACTTGTGGTTGTGTCCCTAGCCAACCCCTTGTTGTTCTCACCTCCACCTGTGTGTGCTAGTGAGTTAGCTGGCCGGCTTAAACTGCCACACCAGCGACAGCAGTGCTACGAAGTTGTCTTTCATGGTATCAAAGCGACAAGCCAGTGCTTGCACAGCTCCGTAGCAGAGGCGCAGCAACCGCAGTAGCAGTGAGCGACCGCAGCCGTTGCCTTGAGTAGCAACAGCATCAGCGCCCCCTGTCTCAGGGAGAGGTCCTAGGAGGACCCACCACCGTTCCGACCGTTTTCCTAATAAATCCGCGAAATTTCCGCAATAGCAGCAGCCGCTCCGCGGAAACTCCACGGTGTTACGCAGTGACGAGGTCTCCGTAGCGGACGTGGCAGCTCCGCGAGCGCAACGGAACCCGCCGACAGTGCCGCGGATCTACCGTGGTCGCACGCGGCATTCCGAAGTCGTCACCCAGCGGTGACGGTGCCGCGGCAGATCCGTGGTGTTTCGCGGATCCGCGGCGTTCCGCCGCAGCAGCTCCGTGGCGGTTCTAGAACACGCCGGCGGTGCTCCACGGTGCTCTACTGTTGTGATTCCTCGGCAGTTCCACAGCGGTTCCGAGGTCGCCAGTTGCGGCAGCCCTGCGGTGGTCGCAGAACGCACTGACGGAGGTGCTCCGGCAGTTCGTGGCACCCCGCCGTGTTCCGCATCGGTGCGACCGCGTTAGATGCTCGCAGCACCCCGCCGTGTTCCGCATCGGCATGACCGCGTCCAGCCCGATTTGATCTGCGGCAGTCCACGGAAATTCCGCGGTGAGGCATACCGCGGAGGTGTTCCGCGGAGGTGAGGATCCGCGGTGAGATGTTCCGCAACAACAATAAAAAAGAGAAAAATGGAGCCGGCCGTCATGCCGAAGCTCACCCCCTCCAGCGCCGCCACCGACGCAGCTGCCAAGGGAAGCTCCGTCAGCGGCCAACGCCGGCCGCCGCCATCGTCACCACAGCGGCAGCAGTAGTAGCAGCAGCAGCAGTCGCAGCCGCAGCAGCAGCCGCAGCCGCAGCAACAGCCTCAGTCGCAGCAGCACCAGCAGCAGCAGTAGCAACGGCAGCAGCAGGTGCTGCAACAGTAGCAGCAGCAGTGGCCGCCGAGTCCGACTACCTTGGCGCGCCAGGTGCGCGCGTTGGCTGACCTGTAGGCGGAGAGCCGCCAGACTTTGACGCGGCAGGTCGCTGAGCTGCAGGACCTGATCAGTAGCTTACTGCCTCAGCAGCAGCAGTCCCAGCAGCAGCAGCAGCAGCATCCGTCCGCAGACCCGAGCAAGGATCACCTCGCTCACAGCGGCACTGCTGATGAGGTCGTGGAGACCCTCTCCGACTCTGGCGAGGAGGGTGAGGAGGAGCTGCTGCACGCATGCCTCATCCGCCAGGAGGCGCGCCGCAGAGCGCGTGAGGCCAATGCCGTTCTCCAGGGCACAAGCTCCAGCGCCGACGCCGGCCTGAGCTCATCTCGCCACCCTCTGAGCTTTGAGGAGCTGGCTCTACGGGCCCGCCTGGGTAAGGGGGTTGCGTCCTCTATGCCCGGTCCCGCAGTGGCTTCGGCCGTCGCTCTGCCAACGGTCAAGCCACCCAAGTGGTTTGAGTCGGACCCGCCCGTCTTCCGGACTGGGAACGACTACAAGTCCCGGGAGTTGCGCTTTCGCATGTGGGCCATGAGTGAGGGGGTCCTCGCCTACAACCTCACCCCCTACCAGGCGTCCGACCCTACCCAGACACAGATGGCGGTCCGCGCCGCCTCCGACCTGATGAAGGCCTCCCCGGACTTCACCAGAGACTTCAGTCGCTTTCTTGGCAACCCACTGACCGGCTCGGGAGCTGACCCTTGCGCGGCGTGGGCATTGGCTTTCATCCTGTTTGAGGGCGTCACTTTGGCCTTGACATCCCAGCGCCTCATCGGCTTCAACTCCCTCTACCAGACTGCTCAGGAGTCCGCAGTTGACTACTGGCGTCGGGCGATCCAGCTGCAGAAGGATTTGGGAGACGATGCCCCTGCGCAGTACTCCGTCCTCTGGATCATACTCTACGGCATCCATCCCGACTACACACGCATCTTCAGCAACTTTGACCAGACTCTGA
Organism: Penium margaritaceum; assembly: GCA_023375785.1. Lineage (NCBI taxonomy): Eukaryota > Viridiplantae > Streptophyta > Zygnematophyceae > Desmidiales > Peniaceae > Penium > Penium margaritaceum. The sequence continues at coordinate 71,392 of SZWC01005270.1, forward strand.
TGCGCGACATGGGGAGCGACAGGACCCTGCTGCCCTGGGCCACCCTCCACTTCCTGGAGGTCACCGGCATGGACGCCGCAAACCGCGCTCATCGCAGTTGCTGCCGCGTCCTCCTCCCCGACGTCTACAAAGACAGCAGCACCAGCTCAAGGGAAGAAGGGCCGCAAATCGTCAGCTGGTGGCTCCAGCGGTGGGACCAGCAGCGGCTCCAGCGCTGGGACCAGCAGCAGCACCAGCGCGAGCAGCATTAGCTGCAGCAGCAGCAACGGGAGCAGCAGCAGCAGCGGCGGCAGCAGCAGCAGCAGCAGCAATAGCAGCGGTTCAAGGAGCACGACGGGTCGCCACTTTGTGTGCTTCAACTACGGCGACGACCATCGCTACCCCGACTGTACTCGCCGGACGGGTCGCCCATTGGACTGGGCGAAGGTCACGCGCGGGCTGCAGCAGGCGCACGAGACGTGCATGCGCCAGACATCCGGTGCAACCGCCCGCTCTGCCGCCACTACCGTAGTCGTCCAAGAGCAGCCCGCTGCCACAACGGCCTCCCCCACCGACCCTCGCGACTTGGCGCTCGCCGACCGGGACAGGAAAATCGCCGAGCTACACCAGCTTCTCGCCCTACGCTCATCTCAAGGAGGTGCGAGTGAGTTGACTGAGCCGGGGGGTTCTACAGCTTGTGGCCTGTTTGTGTCGTTACGTGATGATACCTGTGGTGGTCCCCATGTCCAGTCGTGTGCGCGTGACGGACCTGATGACGTGTCTTGGTTGCATGCGTCTCATGTACACTCCATCGTTCGTCTTGCCGTGTCACCTGCCGAGTGTCCGCTGTCGTGCCCTGTTTAGTCGTCGAGTGCCACGTTACCCCTTGTACGCGCGTCATAGATGCCACCTGGGTCGTGGACTCTGGTGCCACCCATCACATGATGTGTCATCGTGACGCCTTTGTCGTCTTGCATCCCGTTGGCGCTGTTCACTCTGTCCGCACTGCAGCTGGCCATGAGGTCCCCGTCCATGGTGTTGGGATTGTGCAGTTCACCGGGCCCACTGGTTTTGTATACATCTCCAACGTCCTCTTTGTCCCTGATCTGGAACTCAGCCTGCTGTCTGTCCGTGCTTGCACCAAGATGGGCCTAGGTGTCACGCACACAGCTGCCGATGCTCTGCATCTTTGTGCGCGACACCGAGGAGACCGTCCTCAGTAGGACGGTCGTCAATGATCTGTATCACATCTCTGGGTCTTCTGCGAGTGCCCCCCCCCCTTGCCTCCTTCCATTGCTCGTGTTTTCGTCGCTAGTGCTCTGTCCCCCGAGCACCACCATCTCCTGCATCGACGTCTCTGTCATGTGCACCTGGGGACTATCGACAGGCTGATCCGCACTCAGCGTGCTCTCGGTCTTGATGTGGCATCCTTCGAGGCGCCGCCCACAACCGACTGCCTATCTTGTGCTGAAGGCAAAATGCACCGGTCCACCTACCCTGTGTCTGTCTCCAGGGCTCGTCGGCCCTTGTCCACCCCGACCTCATGGGTCCGCTCCCTGTCGAGTTTCGGGAGGACCGCGGCCGCTACGTCCTGACGTTCACTGATGACTTCACGCGCATGTGCTGGGTCTACAGTCTGTGTCAGAAGAGTGATGCCGCCATTGCTGTCCGCATTTGGCTGGTCATGGCCGAGCGCCAGTCCTCCCATCGCCTTCAGACCTTTTGCTCTGACCGCGGCGGCGAGTACCTCGGTGACATGGCCCGCTCCTTCACCGAGCTTGGTGTCTTCCACAACCTCTCCGCTCTAGCCACTTCCCAGCAGAACGGTGTCTCAGAGCGCTGGAATCGCACCATGGAGGATCCGGTCCGTGCCATACTCGCCGACAGCGCTATGCCTGAGGCCTTTTCCTTCGAGGGCATGGCGTACGTGACCTGGGTCTGGAACCGCATTTCTCACGGCCCCCTCCCAGGTTACCGCACGCCCTACAAGCTGTGGTACGGGCGTCGCGCGGATCTGCACCTGGCCCGTGTCTGGGGCTCCCTTGCCTGAGTCTGGTTCACACCGGAGCAGTAGGGGAGCAAGCTCTCTCCGCGGGGCCGCATATGCGCCTTTGTCAGCGTCGCCCCACGATCAAAGGCCTGGCTGTTCTGGGACCCTGAGCGCCGCCGCATCGTGGAGTCCCATGACGCTCTCTTCTTCGAGCATCTCGCCTTCCGTGACCTTGCTCATATCCACGCTCTGCATGCTGCTTATGCCCCTGGGTGTGCTGGACCCCGTAGTGTGGGGGAGACTCCTGTCACGATTGGCACAGTGCCCCCGCTCGGTCCGGTCACTCCGTCACTGACACCCCAGGGGCTTTCCCCAGAGGTTGCGTCCACCGGTACCCCCAGCCCTGTCCCATCTATGGCTCACTCCTCCGCCCCCTACTCTCCGCTCTCGCCCGTATCCGAGTCTGCGTCTGAGTCTGCTTCTGCGTTTGAGGCTCTGCCTGATCCTGCATCTGCCTCCGCGTCTGTGGCTCTGCCTGATCCTGCGTCCGCGTCCGTGTCTGGCTCTGAGCCATCCCCATCTCCGTCTGCAGACGTGCCTGCGTCTGTCGTGGGACCGTCCCCGGATGATCAGGCCATGCCAGCCTCTAGTGACGCACCTGCCGTGCGGTCCACACCGGCATGTGAGTCAGCAGCGACCACCAATCCTACCTCGTCGAACCCCTACACACGGGCACCCGGCAAAAACCTCCGCCCTCGCCCCATGCGCAGCGGCGGTGACCCAGGCACGAAGGCCCTCGGCCTGAGTGCTCGCGGCCTCACTGAGGTTCACCCTGGCTGTGCCACTGGCATGACACTACTTGCTCATGAGCGCGGTCTCGCTCGTGACGCCGCTGAGTCCATGGTGACGGTCGACCCTCCCTCTGCGGTCTATGCCCTGGCAACACGCAGCGCACCACTGCTGTCTCCCGATCCCACCAGTCTGCCCGAGGCCTTGTCAGCCCCCAACGCTGAGCAGTGACGCACTGCCTGCCAGGCTGAGCTTGATGCCATCCGAGAGCACGGCGTCTATGAGCTGGTGAACTTGCCGAAGAACCACAAGGCCATCAAGGCCAAGTGGGTCCTACGCAAGAAGCTCAAACCAGACGGCACTGTGGAGCGCTACAAAGCCCGCCTGACTGCAAAAGGCTTCTCCCAGGTCCCTGGTGTTGACTACACCGAGACCTTTGCCCCTGTTGGCCGGATGACAACCACGCTCACGCTACTGAGCCAGGTGGCACAGCACAACTGGGAACTCCATCAGATGGATGTTAACAATGCGTTTCTGAATGGGGATCTTGAGGAGGAGATTTACATGGTCCAGCAAACCCGGCTTTGAGGATGGCACCGGTCGCGTGTACTGGCTGCGGAAGGCCTTGTACAGCCTGAAGCAGTCACCTCGCTGTTGGAATCAGGAGATCACCAGCACGCTGAGACGCGCTGGGTACGTTCACAGTGATTCTGACCCATCCCTGTTCTTCTCACAGTCCCCAGCACCGCTCGCTGCCATCCTCGTCTACGTGGATGATCTTCTGATCGCCTCGCCCGACCTGGGAGCAGTGAACACTGCCAAGGCCGTTCCCTCCACGGCCTACAAGATGAAAGATCTTGGCGAGGCATCTATCTTTCTGGGGATGGAGATCGTGTGAGATCGTGTCCATTGTACACTCCTTTTCCATCAGGCACGCTACGCAGAGGCTGTGGGGGAGCGCTTTGCTGATCTCCTTGCTGCCGTCCGCACGGCCTCCACGCCCATGACCCCTGAAGGGCAGGCTGCCCTGAAGGTGGATGATCCAGCCGACCTGGGGGAGCCAGTCAACGTGACCCTGTACCTGTGAGTCATCGGCTCGCTGATGTACTTGGCCACCACAACACGGCCCGACATTGCCTTCGCTGTCAACCTGCTCACCCAATTCTTGCAGGCTCCACGCCAGCAAACACTGGAGACAGCAGTCCGGTGTGTGTGCTACATCCTTTCCACCGCACACTTCGGCCTGTGCTTTTGCGAGCAGGTATCCGTCTTGCTCGATGGATACACAGACAGTGACTGGACGTGGAGTCCAGATGGCAGTAGCCGCACTGGCTACATCTTCCTCATTGGAGGTACTTCAGTGTCTTGGCGAAGCGGGAAGTAGGGCTGCATCGAACGCAGCACTGCTGAGGCAGAGTGTGTTGCTCTAGGCGCCAGTGCAGCGGAGTGTGTCTGGCTCGTCCGCCTGTTGCGTGAACTGCGTCAGTCCATTCCCCCCGTGGTCCTTCAGTGTGGCAACATGAGTGCGGAGGCCATTGCCAAGAACTCAGGTGTGTTCCATACACGCACAAAGCACATCGATGTTGAGAACCACTTCGTGCGTGACCTGGTTGACCGTGGTGAGATCTGAGTCATCCACGTGGGCACTGACAGGCAGTGCGCAGATTTTCTGACCAAGGCTCTGGGTCGTTCGAAGTTTCATGCAGCCACTCGTTCCGTGGGACTCTGCTCCATCCCTGTTGCAGGTTGATTCCTCATGTGCTACATTGCGTGTGCTGTGCGTACTGCCTACAGCGGCTGTGCGTTTCGTGCTCTGTACAGCGTTAGTGTCTACACGTGCATGGACATGTTTCGCCCTCCGGTCATGGAGGAGTGTTGTTGTGTGTGTCGCACAGAGCTTACGGTGACCCCTCGGCTCATGTCCATTAACGTGCAGATCCCTGAGATGGCGACGATGGCAGAAGACTGGTGGCCGGACGGGCGCCCAGAAGACTCTCTTATTATTTAGATTCGTGCTATGGGACAGAACATAGGCATGCAGCCTATCAGGACGTAGATCTCGTCGATGCGGCCGTTCTGGTTTAGACGGCCCGTCGTTCTGACGAGTCTGTAGGGTGTTATGCCCAAAACTATGTTTTTGTCACTGTTTTGTCCTGCTAGAAATTGGGCCCTTGTGCGCCACGTGTGTGTGCACCCACTAGGTCATAGACAATATATAGGTTAGCCTGGCCTCAGTTGTTTACTCTCTCTGCACAATTCAGTATTTGTAGCTTCTGACCCTTGTGCTTGTGTCCCTAGCCAACCCCTTGCTATTCTCACCTCCACATGTGTGTGCTAGTGAGTTAGCTGGCCGGCTTGTACTGCCACGCCAACGACAGCAGTGCTAGGAAGCTGTCTTTCACTACGGCCTCTGACCTTGGTGTGGTGGGAGTGACGCCAGACCCCAGCACACTGCGACAGGCTTTGGCTGGGCCAGATGCGGCACTTTGGTGCGCACCATGCGAGGCTGAACTGGCGGCTATCAATGACCATGGGCTCTACGAGCTTGTAAACCTGCCACCCGGACGGAAGGCCGTTCAGACCAAGTGGGTCTTGCGGAAAAACCTCAAGCCAGATAACACAATTGATCGCTACAAAGCAAGACTGACTGCGAAGGTCTCAGTGGACCCAGGGTTCGACAACCTTCAGATCAGGCGAGGCGATAAGAAGATCGTCAACGTAGACCAGGATGGCAGAAAAGGGAGCAGTGGTCTTGGAGAGAAAAAGTGATGGGTCCGCCGCGCTTTGGACATAGCCCGTTCATAGGAGCGTGCCGGTGATCTCCTTGTTCCAGCATCGAGGCAACTGCTTCAAGCCGTACAACGCTTTCCGTAGCTAGTACACACGGCCGGTACCATCCTCGAACCCTGGGTCGAAGCAACCAAGGACATGCTTCAATCGACATACAAGATGAAAGACCTGGGAAAGGCCATAGTGTTCCTGGGCATGCAGATTGTCCATGATCGTGCTCGGTGGACGCTCCTAGTCCATCAGGAGCGATACGCCCTCTCTCTGGGGGAGCGCTTTGCCGAGATGTTCAGCAGCGTGCGTACACGTCAACCCCGATCACCCCGGACGGACAAGATCTCTGAAGGTCGATGATCCAGCAAAGCTGGGAGAGCTGGTCGATGTGACCTTGTACTTGCAGGTCATTGGATCACTCATGTACCTGGCCACAACGAAACGTCCGGACATCGCCTTCAAATTCAACCTGCTTACACAGTTCTCACAGGCGCCACGCAGACAGATGCTTGAGGCCGCATTCCCGTGCGTGCGGTACTCGTTTCCACTGGCCGCTTGGGACTTCACTATCGAGGACAGGCCTTCGTGGTCCTTCATGGATACACATATAGTGACTGGGCATGGAGTCCTGACGGCAAGAGTCGCACCGGCTACATCTTCCTTATTGAAGGAACCGCCGTCTCTTGGTGCAGTGGCAAGCAAGGCTGCATCGCTCGCAGTACTGCGGAAGCAGAGTACGTGGCACTAGGAGCTGGCGCGTTCGAGAGTGTGTAGTTGGTGCGTCTGTTGCATGAACTACGTCAGTCCATGCCTCCCACTATGCTTCCGTGTGACAATGAGAGCGCAAAGGCCATCACAGAGAACTCTGGCGTCTTCCATGCACGCACGAAGCACATTAACGTCGAGTAACACTACATTCAAGATCTTGTGGATCGAGGTGAGATTCAGGTCATGTGGGTCGGCACAGACTCACAACGTGGTGATTTTCTAACGAAGGTCATTAGCTGTACGAAGTTTCTAGGGGCTACACGTTCTGTGGGGTTGCATGCTGCCTAACCTGTGGACTGAACTCTGCCCTCGAGTTGCATTCGTTGCTGTTTTTCGGCACTATTCTTGTGTTGTTGCTCGCATCAGCGCTTCCACGTGCGTGAACCTGTTCGCTGTGTGTTCATGGAAGAGTGTTGTTGTTCTTGTCCTTACTGTGACCTCTCGGCTCACGTTTGTTGCCTTGCAGATCCCTGAGGAGGCAGAGAGTGCAGAAGACTGGGGGAGCAGACGCGAGTCTGGCAGCTGGTGAGGAGCCTCCGGATACACTCACGCCGTCACTACTCCCCTCTTGGAAAGCTCACGTCTGGTCTCAAGACAATCCACTATTGTGCTTGTTTGTCTGTGAACTGCAATACCTTGGTGACCTAATCTAGTCTTGCTTGTGAGTCTGTGTTAGTTTAAACAGGCACGGAATATGTCAAAACTCAGTTTGTGGACAGGTTGTGACGTGGGGCAGGTTCGCCCATAATCGTTTTTAGCGAGCGCTGGCGAGCTCTCTCTCGCCGGCCAACGGGTGGACTCGACTAGCGAGTTTCACCCTGTAGGACTCCACTCCACGTTTTTGACATGAACTCCTTGCACACTCGTCCGTTTTGGATTAGGTCAGTTGCGTTCTGACCACAGTGTGGTGCTCCACACAGGAGTATAAGGGAACAGGGACGAGGGGTTTCTGTTTCGTGCATGCATGTTCTTCGTTCGTGCCTTTTGGTGCGACAGGGATGACGTGGCCTGGTGGGCTAGCCGTTAGTCCCCAGTACATAAGCCCTCAGTAGGGCTCATTGTGCTTCCTCCTTTTGTTCTTAACTCATTGCATCCTAGACTTAGCCAAATTTTGGCGTTGTCGTTATGCCCTGACACCCCGAGCTCATGATTGTTTGTGGATGGGCCTGCATGTCCCAGATCAATTCCGTCTTGGTATCAGAGCGCACGGGGGCCGTGTGAGCGGTGGCGCAATGACACCTAGTCCGAGACGCCGTTAAGAAGCGCCATGTGGTGCCATGTAGGAAATAGCGTGCAGGAGCAATGAGGTGACTATAGTAAGAGGTGCAACACGTACGGCGGCCTTTTCGGCATGTGGGTGCTACCACTTCCGTTGTTAGGGAAACAGAATCAGCTTTTCCATCGGTGGCAACGGCCATTAAAGCAAAAGAAATAAGGAGCGAGCGACGTGGACCCAATACATGCCTCATTCTGATTCTCGGCACTGTATATGTGCTTAACTCACTCGTTACTACTTCATACAAATTATCCATTTGTCCCAAATCCTCGAATAGTTTTCTTATTCGTACCTCATCCTTGTGAACGACCTACGTTTTGCTCGGCGTAACAGCCACCATCCCTTATTGTTTGTATGCGCTCAACAAATCCGAAATCGGTCATCAAAGTACACGTAGAGTCAATTATTAATTATCCTAATGTCCCAATCCGCCCAACTGTATTTTTCTACGTAAGTTATTCTCTTTCACCATCTACATTCCTCTCGACATAACATGAATGTTGTTTACACGTTGAACTATAGATTTGCAATTTAAAAGGAAAGGGTATCATTATTTGATTGCAACCCTTGAAATCAGAGAGGAATCTTTTTCTTAGAGACAAAATCCAACAGATTTGATTGTCTTTTGTGCATCGTACCCCTTTTTGTACAACTTTTTTGTGTCAAAAAAGGGGTACTTGGGGGAAAAGTTTAACAATGAGGGACTTCATTTATCATTCTTATTAGCGTCTACATTGTTGAGAGATGCGATTACTGCGCTGGTGTCAAGCTCTGGTATGGTGAAGACGGCACTGCATTCGGAGCACTGTACGAAAAGTTACGGATTTTACGGTGATTTCCCGGGTCCACATCTACTGGGAATTCTCTCCTGTACATGCCAGATAAATTCTGGCAACCAGCCCTGAAGCAGTCTAAAGGGCCTGGTGTGTAACATAGTGTGCTGGCATACGCAAGGGGGTTGCGCATGCCTCTAGTTAGCTCTAGCAGGGAGGGGAACTACCTACTGCACAGCACTGCATAGCTATCCTGGTCAGGGAGTCCTCTAACTGACTGGGCAAGACATATGCACCCTTGGCATGAGGTCCACACTGCATCACCATCACCATGCATGGAGCTTGGGCCCTTCAACCTACATGGGCCAATCTGGCACGAGCTTCAGGAGACTCCTGATGGATGGATCTGTTGCAGCAGCATGGTAAGATCAACGGTCGTCAGAGAAAAGCCTATAGAGCAAGCAACCTCCTAGGGAAGCTGCACCTGAACACCTGATGAAACTTCCTCAACAAGGAAGCTTCTCCCTGAACCTGGAGGGATGCAAGTAACAACTTTGACCCATAGGAAGCTTCGCCTGGAATGAAGCTTCCCCAAGAGGCAGCAGACCTGAACCACTTGATGGAAGCTTCTCCTTCAGGTGGTCAACTTGCCGGGTCCACAGGTATAAAAGGAGAAGCTCCTCTCAGTGCACATCTATCTTAGCATTCTGCAAGCATTCATCTCTGCTCAAGCCTCTGACTCTGGAGCCCAGACCAAGACTCTGGTGGAGATCCCTCAAAGGCCCCTATAAGCCTGGCAATGCCTGCCAGCTGGGTGGAGGCTACCCTGGAGGCCAGTCAACCTGGAGACTGCGCCAAGACCCTTGCCACGACGGCCTACAAGGCCTAGCAAGGCGTTGCCCCTCTGTGGGCCAGGAGATGTGCTAGCCTAGTGTGCTTAACTTTTCCATGTACCATACTTGTACTTTACACCAATCAAGATTTCAGTCCACAGTTCCCAACCCTTCTCCTGCTATTGTACATGCTGCACTGCTGATCACCCAAAGATGCTACCAGCAAGGGTCCTAGCCCTTGCTGCCTGTCTCACAAAATCAACATAGATGGTGCAGCACCTTCCTTTTCGGGAAATATTGCCCGTTGTAACCCGGTCATTTTTCTCGTTTGGGCATGTTTTCGTGGTTCCTTCGTGAACTGGCCGCGACTTGGAGTCGTCATCCATTTTGGCCATGAAGTGTCCCTCACTTTCAAATCTGGCCATAAGAGACAGCGGTCCGCAGGTTGCCTTACTGTTATAACCATATTCAAGCGCGCGCCGGCTCCTCGCAAATATGGCCATGAACATGGCCGACGGGAAAAGATTTGCGAGGGCGAGCCATATTGACGAACATAGCCCATTAAACTGCAGGCGGTCTCCTAAAGCCCTTTCAATTGTCAAGAGATCAAAAGATGTGCATGATGGGTGAAAAGTTGACTTCTAAGCATCCGTTAATAGGTGAGATGTTGAATAAATATGAAAAGAGATAAAATTGGGTAATCATTTTAGGTTTATCTTCATCATATTCATATCTAAATATCTTGATGTAAATAGGAATATAATTACTAATCCTTTCATGAAATAATTTCCTGAAATTAAACTCGAAAGTAGTATATATTTTATGATGAAATGTTTCCAAGGCCTGCACACATACAATAACTTTCCTAAAGATCATCAAAAAGGCATCACCCATTCTTAAATATATGTAAGAAATTATAGAATATACATTATATTATAGAATATATTTTATATTTCACCTATTCAAGGATGCGTAGAAGTTAAATTTTCACCCATCATGCACATCTTTGGATCTCTTGGCCGTTTGAAGGGCTTTAGGAGGCTGCCGACTGTTTAATGGGCTACATTCGTCAATATGGCTCGCCCTCGAAAATCGTTTCCATTCGGCCGCGTTCATGACCATATTTGTATGGAGGAGCCGGCGCGTGCTCGAATATGGCTATAACAATAAGGCAACCTGAGACCGCTGTTATGGCCAAATTTGATAGCGAGGGACACTTTGTGACCAAAATGAATGACGACTCCGAGTCGCGGCCAGTTCACGAAGGATCCCCTAAGACATGGCCAAACGAGAGAATTGACCTTGTGACGCTATCGTCGGTGGAGTCGCGCACGGCCAGAACGCGCGGAGCCGCTGCGCGAGCAAGCGCCGGTCATGCACGACGCAACGCGAGAGACACGCGCGTCGGCGCGTGGCGTGCGCACGCGTCGCATGGCAGCCACCGGCTACCACCGCCCTCCCACCCCTTCCAAATCCAGCTCATCCATGTGACTTATTGTTGGGGTGTGTGGGTGGGAAAGGGGGGTGGGGGACGCCGTGCGCAGATTCCACTCCAAAACCAACTCCGACGGCTGCCCTCTGCAGCGAACAAGTGCATGCACGCGCAGGAGAAACTACCTAGCGCCGCGGCACGGAGTACCTTGCCACGTTTGCCTGTCCGTCTGGCACCCAACTGCGCAGTCTTCGCTGCCGCCACGTCTGTATGTGGTGGCAGGAAAGGAGAGAGGAAGCGCAGCCTCGCCGGCTGACCTTAGCTCGTTACTTTTAGACACCTGTCTGTCCCACCTGTCCTTCGCCTGAACGCTGCTTTCCTGCCGCATGGCGCAGCGGAGCGCGCCATCCCTGTTTCGAGCGCATGCCGGTGCATGTGAGAGGGAGGGAGAGGAGAGGGGGAGGAGCGCAAGAAGCGGTGGATGGCGAGGAGGAGGAGGAGCACGCGGAAGGCAGGTCCTGTAATGTCGGGTTAGGTTGGATGGCTGGGATGGGTTGGTGTGTACAAGGGAGCGCTGGCTGGAGAATGGGGGGGGGGGGGGGGGACCCCG